>APFE030724231.1:36209-58292 GCA_000404065.3 Pinus taeda
GCCTTCGGGACCGGAGTAATGATTAATAGAGACTGTCGGGGGCATTCGTATTTCATTGTCAGAGGTGAAATTCTTGGATTTATGAAAGACAGACCACTGCGAAAGCATTTGCCAAGGATGTTTTCATTAATCAAGAACGAAATTTGGCGGCTCGAAGACGATCAGATACCGTCCTAGTCTTAACCATAAACGATGCCGACCAGGGATCGACGGATGTTTCTCTAAGGACTTCGTCAACACCTTCTGAGAAATCAGAGTGTTTGGGTTCCGGGGGGAGTATGGTCACAAGGCTGAAACTTAAAGGAATTGACGGAAGGGCACCACCAGGAGTGGAGCCTGCGGCTTAATTTGACTCAACACGGGGAAAATTACTAGGTCCAGACATAGTAAGGATTGACAGATTGAGAGCTCTTTCTTGATTCTATGGGTGGTGGTGCATGGCCGTTCTTAGTTGGTGGAGCGATTTATCTGGTTAATTCCGATAACGAACGAGACCTCAACCTGCTAACTAGCTACGCGGAGGTTCCCCTTCGCGTCCAGCTTCTTAGAGGGACTATGGCCATTTAGGCCATGGAAGTTTGAGGCAATAACAGGTCTGTGATGCCCTTAGATGTTCTAGGCCGCACGCGCACTACACTGATGCAGCCAACGAGCTTTTCTTCCTGGTTCGAGAGGATCGGAAAATATTCTCAAATTGCATCGTGATGGGGATAGACCATTGCAATTATTGGTCTTCAACGAGGAATTCCTAGTAAGCATGTGTCATCAACTCGTGTTGACTACGTCCCTGCCCTTTGTACACACCGCTCGTCGCTCCTACCAATTGAATGATCCGGTGAAGTGTTCGGATTGCGTCGACGATGGTGGTTTGCCGCCGTCGACTTCGTGAGAAGTTCATTGAACCTTATCATTTAGAGGAAGGAGAAGTCGTAACAAGGTTACCGTAGGTGAACCTGCGGTAGGATCATTGATAGTAGGGTTTTTCGTTTTTGGTTCAGGTTGGTTGGGTTTCGATTGCAATGTTGTGGGACTACATGCTATGTCTCTAGGGGAGCGGGTTTGGTGTTTGGCGGGAACATTGTTGGTTGCTTGTCTCGAGGTAATGCTTGTTTTTTTCATGTGTGCTTGCAAGCCATGCTTGTGCTTGTCCCACCCATCCTTTGTTTTTCTTTCCCCCAATGTGTTTCTGCTGGGGGTTCGGAAGCTTGTTTCTTGGCAGCCCTTCCGACGACCTGTTCGGTCGTGCATGGTTGCTGCGGTTGAGGTGCTCGGTAAATACGATGGATAAAAAATTTAGACTCATTCGTAGCGGCGGTGCTCGGTATTTTGTTCGTTGGAAGGAATGGGCCAAGGGTGCGGGCTTCCATAGTTGGTTCTCTCGAAAAGGTGGTGGTGTTTGATGTGTTGCTTGGGTGAGCATTTTCGTTGGTGGTTGGGTCGAGGGAGTGGTTGTGCGCGCGCTTGGTAGCTCAAACCTTCCGTGAGGGGAAATTGTCGGGGTGGGGTTAGTGTGGGATGGATGAAGAGCGGTTCATCCTGTTGGGTTGAACACCCAAGTCCCTCCCGACCCTGCCTCGACAATGCCCTCGCGGAAGGGTTGGGTGTCCAGGTAATGAAAAACCCCTCCCTCGGTCTGAGCTCCATCGGGATCACAATTTTCCCAGCTAGTGGGCAAGAGGGTGGCAATCTTATCTCGTGCCTTTGCCGTCGAGGGAATTCCTCATCCTCTCGTGAGCCACTCCCCTTCTAAGGGAAAAAGAAGTAGCGGGTTGTGTCTTTGTTCCTCCCTTTGGATTGTGGGTTTTTTGTGGGACTTGGTCATTTATTTCTTTGTTTCGTGGTGTGCGCTTTGCGGGAGTCCCTGCCTTTTAGCGGCCTTGCACCATCGATGTATTTGTGGCCCGCGGCTTTTTCCAGCGTTGAGTGTCTGCCCGTGGCAACTCCTCTTTGGAGTTTGATTCTTGACCCCTGTTGGCTTTCTCGCTGGAAATGTTGTTGGGTGTTTTGTACATGAAGGGGTGCAACAACGGGGTGGGTTTGTTATTAGTAGTCTATTTGTCATTTGAAGCTTTGTGCCAGGTTGGGGGGTTGTTTACCTTTCAGTAACGTGCTCCGGTTGCGATTTATTTGCTTGGTTGTGACTTATTTGCTTGGTTGTTTGATTGCTGTTTGTTATGTTGTGAAGCTAGAAAGGATGTTGTGTCGTACATGTAGGTGGGAGGGTGTGAAGAGGTGGGATGCTTTTCGATTGGGTGCCTTGTTCGATTTCTTTCTGGTTAGCGGACATCTGCTCGGCGTGCTGTTGGGCTTCCCTCTTTTCTTGGTATCTTTGTTTCTTTGGTGTTGTTTTCTTCCCTTATTCCTTTTGCCCCTAACTAAGCTTTGTGGAGGAGAGGTGGGATTGTTGTGGATTGTGCCTTCTTCAATTTCTTTCTGGTTAGCGGACATCTACTCGGCGTGTTGTTGGGCTTCCCTCTTTTCTTGGGATCTTTGTTTCTTTGGTGTTGTTTTCTTCCCTTCTTCCTTTTGCCCCTAAGATTTGTGGAGGAGAGGTGGGATTGTTGTGGATTGGAGTTCGGGAAGGACGAAAAGAAGTTCGTGTTCCATGGGTGGCCACCCTAGTCCTTCTCGATCGCCATCCCCTGCAGTTGCCCCCCTTTTTGTGAAGGCGCGGGGTTTGGGAAGCTTGTTCTCTGTTTGAGCCTCCCCTTGTGAGCTAGTAGCCATGTTTGATATCTCTTTCCTTCGTGTTGTTTTCTTCCCTTCTTGCTTTTGGCCCCTAGCTTTACGAAGAAAAGGTGGGATTTTTGTGGATTGGTGTTCAGGAAGGACGAAACGCAGTGCGAGTTCACGGGTGGCCACCGTAGTCCTTCTTTATCGTCGTCCCCTGCAGTTCCCCCCTTTTTGCGAAGGCACGGGGTTGGGGAAGCTTGTTCTCTGTTTGAGCCCTCCCCTTGTGAGCCAGTAGACACGTTTGATATCTCTCTTTCTTTCATGTTGTTTTATTCCCTTCTTCCTTTCAGCCCCTAGCTTTACGGAGAAAAGGTGGGATTGTTGTGGATTGATGTTGGGGAAGGACGAAACGCAGTGTGAGTTCCCGGGGTGGCCACCCTAGTCCTTCTCGATCGCCGTCCCCTACAGTTCCCCCCTTTTTTTGCGCAGGCACAGGTTTGGGGAAGCTTGTTCTCTGTTTGAAGCCTCCCCTTGTGAGCCGGTAACCACGGTTGATGTCCCTTAGCTTTACAGAGAAAAGGTGGCATTGTTGTGGATTGGTGTTCGGGAAGGACGAAACGGAGTGCGAGCTCCCAGGGTGGCCACCCTAGTCCTCCTCGATCGTCGTCCCCTTCAATTCCCCCCCTTTTTGCGGGGGCTTGGGGGGCTTGTGCTTTGCTTGAGCCCTCCCCTTATGAGCCAGTAGCCACGTTTGATCTCTTCTATTTCTTTCACCTTGTTTTCTTCCCTTCTTCCTTTTGGTCCCTAGCTTTATGGAGAAAGGGGGGAATTGTTGTGGACTGGTGTTCGGGAAGGACTAAAAGCAGTGCGAGCTCCAGGGGTGGCCACCCTAGTCCTTCTCGATCATTGTTCCATGCATTTCCCCCCATTTTGGGAGGGCGTGGGGCTCGGGGAGAGTGTTCTTTGTTCCAGCCTCCTCCTTTGAGGGGGGTAGGGACCTTTGTTTCTCTTTCTCTCATGCGATTTTCCTCCCTTTGGCCGTTGGCTTTGCATTTGTTGTGGGGGGTGCCCCTATTCAGTGTTGTGGCCGATATTTCGGTAATATGTGGAAACGACTCTCAGAAACGGATATCTCGGCTCTTGTTACAATGAAGAACGTAGCGAAATGCGATACTTAGTGTGAATTGCATAATCCCGTGAATCATCGAGTTTTTGAACGCAATTTGCGCCCGAGGTCTCGGTCGAGGGCACGTCTGTCTGGGTGTCGCATCCCATTCAAACGCACTCCCTGCACTATGCTAGGGAGCAGCGGAGCTGGCCGTCCGTGCCCAACGTGGTGCGGTTGGCTGAAATACCTCAGGCTGGTCCGCCGCTCGACTTGAGGTGCAAACCAACACGGGCTGCTGCATCGTCACAAGCGCGGGTGGATTCCCGCCTGTCGGTTTGCCAATGCGGTGGTCGAGGAATGAAGCGTGCGCCCTTGTGGTGGGCCGTGTGCACCTGCGCGCTCGTGGTGTTGGTTGGCGGGCTTTCCATTCGACCCGTCTTGAAACACGGACCAAGGAGTCTAACATGTGTGCGAGTTGGCGGGTTTGAAAACCTGCGAGGCGCAAGGAAGCTGACGGGCGAGATCCCCTCTCTTGGGGGGGTGCATCGTCGACTGACCTTGAGCTTATACGAAGGGTTCGAGTGCGAGAACACCTATTGGGACTCGAAAGATGGTGAACTATGCCTGAGCAGGGCAAAGCCAGAGGAAACTCTGGTGGAGGCTCGTAGCGATACTGACGTGCAAATCATTCGTTTGACTTCGGTATAGGGGCGAAATACTAATTGAACCATCTAGTAGCTGGTTTCCTCCAAAGTTTCCCTCAAGATAGCTGGAGCTCACGCGCGAGTTTTATCGGGTAAAGCAAATTATTAGAGGCATCGGGGGCGTAATGCCCTCGACCTATTCTCAAACTTTAAATAGGTAAGAGGGTGTAGCTGCTCCATTGAGCCACGCCGTGGAATCGAGAGCTCCAAGTGGGCCATTTTTGGTAAGGAGAAGTGGCGATGCGGGATGAACCGAAAGTTGAGTTACGGTGCCGAATTGCGTGCTAACCTAGATCCCACAGAGGGTGTTGGTTGATTAAGACAGCAGGACGGTGGTCATGGAAGTCGAAATCCGCTAAGGAGTGTGTAGCAACTCACCTGCCGAATCAACTAGCCCCGAAAATGGATGGCGCTGAAGCGCACAACCTATACTCGACCATCGGAGCAATTTCCTGGCTCCGATGAGTAGGAGGACGCGGGGGTCATTGAGAAACCTCGGGCGTGAGCTTGGGTGGATTGGCCCCCGGTGCAGATCTTGGTGGTAGTAGCAAATATTCAAATGAGGACTTTGAAGACTGAAGTGGGGAAAGGTTCCATGTGAACAACACTTGGACATGGGTTAGTTGATTCTAAGAGATGGGGAAGCCTTGTATCAAGGGTGCACTCTGCATGAGCATCGAAAGGGAATCAGGTTAATATTCTCGAACCGGGACATTGCGGCGGGCGACAACGTTAGGAAATCCGGAGACATCGTCGGGGGCCCCGGGAAGAGTTATATTTTCTTTTTAACAGCTTTCCCACCCTGGAATCGGTTCACCCAGAGATAGGGTCCAGCAGCTGGAAGAGCACCACACGTCTTGCGGTCTCCGGTGTGCCCTCGGTGGCCCATGAAAATCTAGAGGACCGAGTATCGTTCATGCCCGGTCGTACTCATAACCGCATCAGGTCTCCAAGGTGAACAACCTCTGGTCAATAGAACAATGTAGGTAAGGGAAGTCGGAAAAATGGATCCGTAACTTCGGGAAAAGGATTGGGTCTGAGGGCTGGGCCTAGGGCTCTGTGCCCTCAAATCGTGGGCTGTCGGTAGTCTGCCCGAGCTGCTCTTGCGGCGAGGGCGGGCAGTCGCGTGCCGATTGGGCTACGGGCGTAGAATGCCCCCTGTCGGGGGCTTTTCCCTAGGCGTCGAATAGTCGACTCAGAACTGGTATGGACAAGGGAAATTTGACTCTTTAATTAAAACAAAGCATTGCGATGGTCCCTGCGGATGCTGACGCAATGTGATTTCTTCCCAGTGCTCTGAATGTCAAAGTGAAGAAATTCAACCAAGCGCGGGTAAACGACGGGAGTAACTATGACTCTCTTAAGGTAGCCAAATGCTTCGTCATCTAATTAGTGATGTGCATGAATGGATTAACGAGATTCCCAGTGTCCCTATCTACTATCTAGCAAAACCACAGCCAAGGGAACGGGCTTGGCAGAATCAGCGGGGAAAGAAGACCCTGTTGAGCTTGACTCTAGTCCGACTTTGTGAAATGACTTGAGAGGTGTAGAATAAGTGGGAGCCGTTTTCGACGCAAGTGAAATAGCACTACTTTTAACGTTATTTTACTTATTCCGTGGGGGGGAGACGGGGCACTGCCCCTGTTTTTGGCCTTAAGGCACATTTCGGCGGGTCGATCCGGGCGGAAGACATTGTCAGGTGGGGATTTTGGCTGGGGCGGCACATCTGTTAAAAGATAACACAGGTGTCCTAAGATGAGCTCAACGAGAACAAAAATCTTGTGTGGAACAAAAGGGTAAAAGCTCATTTGATTTTGATCTTCAGTACGAATACAAACCGTGAAAGTGTGGCCTATCGATCCTTTAGAGTTTCGGAATTTGAAGCTAGAGGTGTCAGAAAAGTTACCACAGGGATAACTGGCTTGTGGTAGCCAAGCGTTCATAGCGACGTTGCTTTTTGATCCTTCGATGTTGGCTCTTCCTATCATTGTGAAGCAGAATTCACCAAGTGTTGGATTGTTCACCCACCAATAGGGAACGTGAGCTGGGTTTAGACCGTCGTGAGACGGGTTAGTTTTACGCTACTGATGAACTACACTGCAATAGTAATTCAACTTAGTACGAGAGGAACCGTTGATTCACACAATTGGTCATCGCGCTTGGTTGAAAAGCCAGTGGCACGAAGCTACCGTGTGTCGGATTATGACTGAACGCCTCTAAGTCAGAATCCACGCTAGAAGCGGTGCATGTCACTCTTCGACTGTATCTCAACCCGAAGTAGGGGCGTCGCTTTGTCGCCCGCAGGGGCCCGTGTCATTTTCAAACCGCGATCGTGAAGCATCTCGGTCAGGGCAACTTTGAAGTTCAATTCCAAATGGTCGTTGAGAAGAATCCTTTGCAGAAGACTTAAATATGTGATGAGGTATTGTAAGTGGCAGAGTGGCCTTGCTGCCACGATCCACTGAGATTCAGCCCTTGGTCGCCTTGATTCAGAGCTTCGCTCTTTTCAGAAAAAAAATCCGCTCAACCCTCCCGCTCTCGCGCCTTTGCCTCTTCCTCCAGACAACAATTTTTTACTGCTTGGGGGCGGGAAATTTGGGGTTTCCGCGCCGCGACGGAAAAGGCGCCAAAGCTCGGGAAAACTGGGGTTTCCATGTCGCGCCACGGCGCCCAGAATTTTGGGGTTTCTGTGCCGCGCCCCGGCACCCAAAATTTGGGGTTTCCACGTCGCGACGAAAAAAACGCCCAAGCATGGGAACAATTGGGGTTTCCATGCCGCGCCCCAGTGCCCAAAATTTGGGGTTTCCACCCGGCGCCCAAAATTTGGGGTTTCCACCCGGCACCTAAAATTTGGGGCTTCCACCCGGCGCCTAAAATTTCAGACTTCCATGTCACACTAAAAATTTGGGGTTCCCACCCGGTGCCTAAAATCTGGGGCTTCCATGTCGCGCCAAAAATTTGGGGTTTCCATGTCGCGCCTAAAACTTGGGGGTTCCGCCCGGTGCTAAAAATTTGGGGTTTCCAAGTTGCGCCCCGGCGCCCAAGCCTGGGGAAACTTGGGGTTTTCATGTCGCGCCTAAAATTTGGGGGTTCTGCCCGGCGCTAAAAAATTGGGGTTTCCAAGTCGCGCCCTGGCGCCGAAGCCTGGGGAAACTTGGGGTTTCCATGTCGCACCTAAAATTTGGGGGTTCCGCCCGGCGCAAACATTTTGGGGTTTCCAAGTCATGCCCCGGCACCCAAGCCCGAGGAAACTTGGGGTTTCCATATCGCGCCACGACCGAAACCGGTGGCGCTTAATTTTGGGGTTTCCAAGTCGCGCCCCGGTGCCCAAGCCTGGGGAAACTTGGGGTTTCCATGTCGCGCCACGACCGAAACCGGCGGCGCCCAAGCCTGCTGGGACTCGGGGTTTCCATGTCGTGCCCCGGCGCTCAAGCCTGGGAAACTTGGGTTTTCCATGTTCCGTCCTTGATGGAACCACGGGTTTCCGCATTTTACGGCACGATGGAAACGCGGGGTTTTCAACAATTCCCCAACGCGGGGAACTCGGGGTTTCCATGATGACGCAAACTAGCTCGCAAGTCTCTGGAACTTGGGGTGTTTCGAAACCACTGCCCAAGTCTGGGGAACTCGCGGTTTCAATGTCGCGGCACACCCTGAATCGCCCGAGAGTCTAGGGAACTCGCGGTTTCCATGTCGTGGGGCCACGAAAAGCCGCCAAAGTCCGGGGAATTCGGGGTGTCCATTTTGCGGCGCGATGGAAACTGCTACCCAAGTCAGTGGACACACACGGGGTTTCCATTTCGCGTCACAGCAAAAATTGCTATCCAATTCTGGGGAACGCGGTGTAAGGACCTGTGGTTTGGTTTCTTCCCGTCGGTGTGAAGTGCGAACTCTACGACTGAAATGTGCGAAGGGACATAAGTATAATGGCATTAGAGGTGGAGCGATGGTTGGTTTATAGCGTGGGAGTGTTTGGCATAACCCACGGGCTGACTTACATGTTGGGGTGACTTGAACGAAGGATTGTTGGTCGACCAACAATCGGATGGCAAGTTTGCGATGTGCAAGGCGTTTTGGCACGCGGCGGTCGATTCGTCTTGGGCAGCGACTCGCCCAACCGCTCGTATAAATATGGCAAGGCGTTGGAGCACTTGGCATTCATTCGAAGATGGATGTTTGAACATGAGCATTTGGTTATCAAGAAAAAAGTGTGAATTAGTGTAGCAGGTCGCAAAAGAGGCGCGGGCGTTCATGCGCCCGCTCTTGGCAAGCACGCACGATACGCACAGGTTTCGGTTATCGGGTGAGGGCGCGGGTAAGGAAGGCGCCCTCCGTTCGGTGTGCCGTCGTGGAAGAAGAAATGTGGAGGTGTCTCCGGTGACCCGGGTAGGTTGCCCGCTCGTCGTGCAAAAGGAAACGCTGGGTGACTCGGGTGAGGTCGCTCGCCCGTTGTGCAGCGGTAAATGAGGCTCGGTTGAGGAGTGCGATTGGCAGCTCGTGTGAGGGCGCACCCGCCCAGCTCGGGCAAGGAACTCGGTTGGCGCACGAGGTGTTTCCTATTTGTAAAATTGGCTAAGTATGTAACGTGGTGTTTCCCAAGCATACTTGTAAAGCCTTGTAAACATTGTAAAGTTGAATAATATATTTTGTTCGGGCAGACTCATTGTTCAGGGAGTTTCCCCTCCCTTTATACTGTGCAATTGTGTTCTTCATGTATAATCGTTGATGATGATGAATGTGTATGGGTGTTCATTGGTATAAGGAAACATAATAATACTTGGTTGCGAAAAACAAACTTAGTAGACTAATGGTTAGGCGTAGTCCATGAACATAAGTATTGGTGAAAAGAAAGTGTTCGGTGGCGCCGCACCTCGCCAAGTATGGTTTAGAGACTACCGTAGGCCTGGGGTGTGACATGCGGGGTTCCCATGTCGCTTGTGAACGGCCGCCCAAGTCTTGTGAGCTTCAGGTTTCCATGTCACTGCGTGACAGGGAATGGCTGCCCAAGTTTGTGGAGCTTCGGGTTTCCATGCTATCGCGCGAGAGGGAACGGCCGCCCAAGTCTACCGAACACGGGGCTTTCCATTCCGTGGCATGACGTAAATCGCGACCTCGGGGTCTTCGATGTCCCGCCACGACAGGAACCGTGACCTCGGTGCAGGGATCTCGGGTTTCCATGCCGCGGAACGATAGAGAACTACCCGAGTCCGTGGAACCAGGGCTTTCTGTTTCGTGGCATGAGGGAAATTGCCTAATTCTAGAACCTCTTGGGTCTCCATCTCTTGCTCGGAACTTGGGTTTCCATGTCGCAACGCGACCGAAATTTCCAAAGTTTACGGAACTCATGGTTTCCATGTTGCGGAATGATGAAGAACCTCCCAAGTCTTGCGAACTCGGGGTTTCCATTTCGCGGCGGGTTGGAAACCGCTTGCCTGGTTTGTCTCTGGAACTTTGGGTTTCCATGCCTCGTTGCGACGGGAGCCGTCCAAGTGCGGGGAAATCGGGGTTTCCTTGCCTTGCCGTGACGACAGCTACCCAAGTGCACACGAAATCTAGGGTTTCCATGTCCCATTGTGCCGGAAACCTCTACCATGTACGCGGGGGGGTGTCAGGTATTCGAGTTGGGAGTGCCCGAGAGAGTTGAGTGATTGAACCCGTAGTACGGGTGCTCGAGTTCGGCTATATGCGACTCGGGTGAGCGTTTGGTTATATGTGAAGTCTTGGCACGGCGTTTTCTTATGCGCGACGGTGATGGGCGCACTCATAGCGGGTGTGCCGTGTTGGGCATTGCGCACGCCCTTTGTTACCTGCACGATGGGCGAGTCACTGATGGAAGGTGTGTGGGCGACCCTTGTTGGGTGCCCGGATGAAAGGGGTGACCATGTGCGGACGAGTTAGGACGCGGGCGGGTGTGCGACGTGCGGCGACGGGTGTAATCGGCGAGGTGTTGGAGCCGACCCATGGGTGCGACGGTGCACACTAAGGGACGCGGTGGTTCGTTGGAATGGGGTGTGTCGAGGTTATGTGGCAGGTCAGCCGGGCATGCATGTTGATGGAGCCGACCCTTGTTATCCCCGAGAGACACGGCCCTTGGGCGAAAGGATGCGTACAAGTAAGGAGGATGGCGTTCGACGAAGGGACATCGAACTCAGACTTCCACATCGCAGAACAAGTGCGAAGGAAGGAGTTGGGCGAAAATGGAAGGAAGAGAAGGACGCAGGTAAGAGGGCCGCACCGACGGGCGGATTACAGAGGGTGGGTCAGACTTGGTAACGCGGACAGGCAGAGTGGGGCGGGTTACCATCCGGGCAGGCAGGCCGCACTACATGCGGGCCACGCGCCCTCACTATGGACCGCACCGACAGGCAGAGTTTGGGCGCCGCGGAATGGAAAGTCGGGCAAACAGGTTCGCAGTTCAGGTGTGGAGTTGTGCTGTGCAGGCCGCGGGCAGTGCAGTATGACCACATGACATGAGGTTGAGTATCTGGGATATATTATTGATGAATGGTGGGTGCATGTGGATATAGCCAAGATGCAATTTGTTCGGGATTGGCCAACCCCAAACACTCTAAGAGAGCTCCGCAACTCTTTGGGTCTTGCCGACATCTACCGTAGGTTCGTGTTATGGACATGAGACTTCTGATTTTCCGCTTCTCTACAAAAGCCACTGAGAATTCAGCAACACATACTAGGCACACTTGGAGGGTGAGCAAGTTCCATATTTTCACCTCAAGGATGCACTTTTATGCCACCTTGGACACCTTTGTGTTCCTTCAAGCGAGCGTTACAAGATGATTTGGGAAGCACACTACAGTTGTATCGTTGGGCATTTTGAGGTTGAGAAAATAGTGGAAGTACTGCAAAAGTATTTATGGTAAGTTATATTTGCTGCATTGTTAAGAACACTTATTGGAAAATTGATTGAGTGTTGAAAGAATAATTGAAGATAAATTTATGGTAAGTTATTTTCGCTGCATTGTTCAGAACACTTATCGGAAAATTGGCTTGAGTGTTGAAGTAAGCACAGACCGTGTACTCAAGTATTGGCAAAAGGAAAAAGTACAGCAGTGCCGCACCCGCTTATTCGTGGTTGAAATACTGCCACTAGGATAGGAGTGTGACATGGGGTCTCCCAGTCCCTCCTCCGCAAAAGTCGTCAAATTGCGGGGAACACGGGAATTCCATGTCCCGCCTTGTCGAAAGCATCCCAAGTACGGTAAATTTGGGGTTTCCATGTCTCGTCGCGATGGAAATCGCCCCAGGTGCAGTAAACTTGGTGTACATCGAGTCTGCAACCTCACATCAAGAGAAAGGCTTGGTCGGTCAAGAGAATGAAGGTTTCTTCATTGGTAAAGGATCTCGCTAAGGATCAAAGGCTGGAGTCTCTTCTAGAGCTAGTCCACCATGGACTATCAAAAGTTGAGAGAAGGACACAGTGCCGGGGAACGAAGTGCAGAGAGGAGGAAGGACTCGACTTGTGCTGGGAGGATATCATTGTCAAGGGTCTAGGGCTTCGCAATGACCAATAAGAAGCTTCAATAAGAGAAATTTACGAAAGGGTTTTCCTCTCTGAGAGAGAGAGGTTTTTCCTTGGCAGAGAGCCAACATCTTGTGTTCTTGTTCTTATGTTTTTGGCACCAGTTTGATGAAAGTAAACACACATGCATTAATAAGAAGAGAAGAAGATTAAGATAACGCGATAGATTGTAAAAGAGATTCACAAATTGTTATCAAGTCTAGAAGAATCCCGCTATACCCCCGGATTCTTCAACGCGGTATCGGAGCTAAGGTGACACATCAAGGAAAGGGATCTCAAGAACATCCCCAAGGTTGAAGCATCAAGCCAAGAAGTCTCAATCACATCGAGGACAAGAAGGTCTACCATCTATCATTCATCATGGAAGACTACAAAGCAAGAAGAAACGCCTTGTATAAAGGCACCTACAAGAAGAACAAATCAAAGAGGGGCCTACATCAAGCTACACCATCTTGAAAAATGAAAGGCAGTACGAGTCAAGTCATCAAGCAAGTCCCTTTGAAGAAAGAAACTTGAACAACATCAAGATCTAAGGAAGGCAAGCCCTCAAGTCTTCAAGAAGAAAGCAAGTTCACTACATCTCAAACTCTATCAAGTAAGTATATGTCCCCTTCTGAGTATACCTCAGTGTCTTTTCACAAGGAAAGTAACAAATTGGTTGGGACCACTACATGTCCAAAGTCCAACGGTTTGGATGCCAAGAATATGGACGCTACAAAAGGGATTGTCCTAAACTTAAGAAGGACAACAACAACAAGAGAAAAAGGGGAGAAGCTCGTGTAACTCAAGAAGTGAAAGAAGACGACAAGAAGCAAAAGAAGGAAGATCCTCTTATGACTAAGTCAACCTCTTTGCTTAAAGTCTTCTTTCAAAGGGGGTAGAGGTCTCATTGGGGGTCCCATTTATGGGATTCAAGAGAGGATGATACACAGGCGAGAGCAGATGAAGCAAGAAAGGCTGCACCAATCGAGGAGAACTATCAAATAAAGCCGAGATGATAAAATCATAATCAAGATGAGGTATGTATGCATCAAAGTTTAGGCCATGTCATCATATATATTGATTGGGTCATGGGAAAAGTTCTAGAATCACGATCAATAATAAAAGGATCTCTTTCGCCAACGACATGCTCGGAGGCATGTACTACAGTGGAGTAAAGGCCAACATGAAGAAGTGCTCTCATAAGGAGTATAAGGTGGCTGACTAATCAATCGAAGAAGAAGCAAATGAAGAAAGAGATCAAGCATGTGAAGAACATCGCGGTCACAAAGAATAACGATTTGACAAGATTCCTCAACATCTCTCAAAAGAAGGCATGGCAACTCTGACAAAGGAAGAAAAAATATAAAGGACCCTTGACACCTAGGAAGGCCTTGGAGATAGTAAGGTGAAGATAACCGATTCAACTCGACAAATATGTTATGCTGAAGAGGCCATCCAACAAAAGCACCATTTGGTGTTGAAGCAATACCACGATGAAGTCATGAAGGGGCACTAAATCAAAGTACGGGAAAAAGCGAGTACAACTAAGCATCCATGTGATAAGTATTATGAAGGATAGACAAGATGACAAAGGAGTAGCTAGATGACAAAAAGGACCTGATATATATGAAGAAGGCCACTTTCCACGAAGGGAGAAATGACATGAAAAACCGGGAGGGAAAGTGATCGATGGCCGGTACCCTGCCAAGGAGAAGTTCAAACAAAGACTTCATGACATCGAAGGAATGAAGGAGATCAAGTGGCTGAAGGACCCGCAAAGGAAACGTTGTTGATGAATGGAAAAGTCCCTAGCTAAGAGGGAGTTCTAACAAGTTACCAACTACAAAGGAGCTTGGGCAAGTTCCTTGTCAGAGGAAACTTTGGCATGTCTTCCTCAATCAAGGGGAAGAGATAGACACAACATTCTTGTCTTCACTTGGCAAGAAAGAATGGGAGGATTGGGTAATCGTTTGCCATCTGATGCTCTCTGAGGATGTGTAGGGAATCCAAGACAAGGGTAGGCAAGAGGAGCGGTATTCTTTGAGGCCTGGGAACCTAAGACAAGAATTTTCCTAGAAGGTCATACTCAGGGAACACCTGGGTGGGTATGTACCTTTAGATACAATTACTAAGGTGTTTATAAGCCATTGGCCTCGCCAACATTGTGCTCTGATCTTATGAGAGATAAAGATGTTAGTCAAGGCCTTGCTATGAACAATGTTGGCTACTATAACAGATGGGTTGCCAATTCGGTTTCTCTTATGTGAATTATTCAAGATTGAAAAATAGCCAAACACCTTGTAATGATTTATGAATACCTCCCTAGTTAAGAGGGGGTGTTGAAGAAAGTGTAACTGGGTTCTGTCTTCATAAATGTACTTTTGATATTTTTATTTATTCAAGAAAAGAAATATATATATATAATATTATATTTATCATTGAGTTTCTTGCTCATTGAAATAGGACTAGCACATGTTAAAGTGTTATAAAGAGTCAAAAGAAAATCTTGAAGACCTTAAGGGCATGTTACCCGAGGTATATTAATGTATTAGATTCAAATATATTCCTACCCTCGTGCCTTCGTTCGGGTCGTGCGCCCATTCAAACCCCAAATTTCCTTCGGGCGGGCCGAGTCATCGCATATCGTGCCATGTGTGGGTGCCTGGGCACACGTGGCCGTGCCAAAAATGCTAAGTCGTGAGCGCCCGTGTGCCTTCTTTGTTCAGGTCATGCACCCATGGAAACCCCAAATTTCACTCGGGCGATTCGGGTCGGCTCGCCCAGGGTGGGTCGGGTCGTACCGTGCCATGTGTGGGTGCGTCGGCACACGTGGCCATGCCAAAAATTCTAAGTCGTCACCGCCCGTCTGTCTTCTGCACGTTCGTGCAGCCCGTTTGCTCGACGCTCCCTCGGGCCTTCGTTCGAGTCGTGCACCCATGGAAAGTCCAAATTTCGTTCGGGCCGTGCACACATGGAAACCCCAAATTTCGTTCGGGTGGGTCGGGTCATGTCGTGTGTGGGTGCCCGTGCAAACGCGTTCGGGCGAGTCGGGTCGGGTCGTGCCGTACCGTGAGTGGCGGCTCGGGAACATGTGGCCATGCAAAAAATGTTAAGGAGTGACGACCCGTGTGCCTTCTGCATGTTCGCGTGACCCGTTTGCCCGACGCTCCCTCGTGCCTTCGTTCGGGTCGTGCACCCATGGAAACCCCAAATTTTGTTCGGGCGGGTCGGGTAGTGTCGTGCGTGGGTGCTCGGGAACACGTGGCAGTGCCAAAAATGCTAAGTGATGACCCCCCGTGTGCCTTATACACGTTCGTGCGACCCGTTTGCTCGACACTCCCTTGTGCCTTCGTTCGGGTCGTGCAACCATGGAAGCCCCAAATTTCGTTCGGGTTGTGCATACAAGGAAACCCCAAATTTTGTTCAGGTCGTGCCGTGTCCTGTGTGGGTGCCCGTGCAAACGCGTTCGGGCGCGTCGGGTCAGCTTGCCCAAGGCCTGCCGGGTTGTGTGTGTGTGCCCAGGCACACGTGGCCATGCAAAAAATGCTAAGTCGTGACCGCCCGTGTGTCTTCTGCAAGTTCGTGCAACCCGTTTGCCTGACGCTCCCCCATGCCTCCGTTCGGGTTAGGCGCCCAAAAAACCCCAAAATTTCGTTCGAGTCGTGCACCCATGGGAACCCCAAATTTCGTTCGGGCGGGTCGGGATGTGGCGTGTGTGGGTGCCTGTGCAAACACATTTGGGCGGGTCAGGTTGGGTTGTGTCATGTCGTGTGACGGCACCCAGGGCACACGTTGCCGTATAAAAAATGCAAAGTTGTGATAGGGGGTGGGCTTTCTACACAATTGTGCTGCCCGTTCGCCCGAATCTCTCTTGTGCCTTGGTTTTGGTCGTGTGTCGGAGCCCATGTAAACTTGTTCGAGTGGGTCGTTTGCCGTGTAAACACTCATTCGGGTGGGTCATTTGCCATGTAAACTCATTCGGGAAGGTCGTTTGCCATGCAAACTCATTCGGGCGGGTCAATCGAGGGCGCCCGTGTAAACTCATCCGGGCGGGTCGGTCGAGGGCGTCAGTGTAAACTCGTTTGGGCGGGTCGTGCGAGGTCTTCTGTGCAAACTCGTTCAGGCAGGTCGTTCGGGAGAGGGCATCCATGCAAACTCATTCGGGCGGGTCGTTCAGGAGAGGGCATCCGTGCAAACTCGTTTGGGCGGGTTGGGCGAGGGCGTCCGTGCAAACTCGTTCGGGTGAGGGCGTCCGTGCAAACTCGTTCGGGCGAGGGCGTCCGTGCAAATTCGTTCGGGCGAGGGCGTCCGTGCAAACTCGTTTGGGCGGGTCCTTCGGGCGAGGGCGTCTGTGCAAACTCATTCGGGCGGGTCGTTCGGGCGAGGGCGTCCGTGCAAACTTGTTCGGGCGGGTCGGGCGAGGGCGTCTGTGTGAAATCGTTCGGGCGGGTTGTTCGAACGAGTTCACACGGACTCCCTCGCCCGAACGGGCATGTGAACTCGTTCGGGCGGGCCGGGCGAGGGCGTCCGTGTGAACTCGTTCAGGCGGGTCGGGCGAGGGCGTCTGTGTGAACTCGTTCGGGCGGGTCGGGCGAGGGTGTCCGTGTGAACTCGTTCAGGCGAGTCGGGCGAACGAGCCCGTATCAAAAAATGCTAAGTTGTGACCCGAGGTTGGCTTTGTGCACGTTAGTGTAGCTCGTTTGCCTGGCTCTCCCTTGTCCCTTCGTTTCGGTGAGTCGTTTGAGGGCATGCGTGTGAACTCGTTCGGGCGGGTCGGGTGAGGGCATTCGTGCAAACTTGTTCAGGCGGGTCGGGCGAGGGCGTCTGTGTGAACTCGTTCGGGTGGGTCGTTCGGTCGGGTCGGGCAAGGGCGTCCGTGTGAACGCGTTCGGGTGGGTCGGGCAAGGGCGCACCCGGGCAAACGAGCCCGTATCAAAAAATGCTAAGTTGTGACCCGAGGTTGGCTTTGTGCACATTCGTGCAGCTCGTTTTCCCGGATCTCCCTTGTCCCTTCATTTGGGTGAGTCATTTGAGGGCGTGCGTGCGAACTCGTACGGGCGGGTCGTTCGGGCGGGTCGTTCGGGTGAACTCGTTCAGGCGGGTCGGGTGAGGGCGCACCCGGCGAATGAGCCTGTGTCAAAAAATGCTAAGTTGTGACCCGAGGTTGGCTTTGTGCACGTTCGTGCAGCTCGTTTGCCTGGCTCTCCCTTGTCCCTTTGTTTCTGTGAGTCGTTTGAGGGCATGCGTGCGAACTCGTTCGGGCGTGTAGCGCCCTGGGATTTGTGCGATGGGTGCCCGGGCGGGCGCGCGTCGGGCGGACATGCACGAGCACGGGAGGGCATACGTTGTGCGACGGTGTGACGCTCCTTTGCACGAAATGCGACAATCATCCGGCAGCAATGCGACGTTAACATGAAACTTGTGGGAAATGACCGAACGCAAGGTAACTTATACTACGTTGAGGAGGAGCTTGCCTATGGCAAAGCCGACAGCCGTGTGGAGAAGTTTCGGGGTGTGTTCATGATGATTTGGGGGTCGGCCAAGGGGCGACCACCCCCACACTCAACCACATGTGAGCGTATATATATGTGAAGCATTCAAGCTTCATTTCAACCAACGAACTTGCTCTACTTCACAAGGATTCAAGTGGTAAGTGCGCAGTTAGAGTGGGAGCTGCGCATATCTCATGCGTAGTACTCCAAGAGGATTGTACGAACGGTGGAACTTGGAATTATGCCGAAGGTTATGCAGTGACAGTTCTAAGGCTCGGTTTTGATGCAGATTTGACAGAGGTTACAGGTGACTTATGGGAGTGCTGTCTTTTTACAAAAGAGCATAAAACTATTGTAAAGGAAGATTGCCTATCTTGTAAAATTGGTTAAGTGTTGGCCTTGGATTCTGCCAGGCACACTTGTATTGTAAAACTGATATTCTTAATAAACGGTTGGGCAGACTCACGTTACGGGGAGTTGCCCCTCCCCTTTATACTTGTTGTAATTGTTGTTCTTGTTTTATAATTGCGATGGTTAATGAATGAGTATGGGCTTCATAAGTATAAAGGATAAATGAATGTTTTACTTGGTTGCGAAACACAAGCTAACTATCGGTTGTGAATTAGGCGTATTCCGCACACATAAGTATTGTTAAAAAGAAAGTGTGGGGTGGTGCCGCACCTCGCCGGCACGGTTGGAAGACCACCGTAGGCTTGGGGGTGTGACAGTTGGTATCAGAGCAGGCTGATGACCGGGTTGATGAAGTGTTGCAGCATTGAAGTAGCTCGGTTTGGCTTGGTTTGAGCAAGATTTCTCGTAACGGTGAAGAACAAGGCATGGCAAGTTTGGAAGAAGGTGAAGGGAAGCTCTTGCTTACCTTATACAGGTTGAAGCGGTTGAAAAAGGAGAATCCCCACATTCGTGAGAAGCTTACAGTCTTGGAGAAGAATGTTGAAGATGAGCTTCTTCAACTTGGATGGACATTGGGGCAAGGTGAGGTTGCAGATTGTGCTACCAAGGAAGAGGAAGTCTTGATGACCGAAGATGTTGCAGACATGACCATGATGGAGGATGAACTTGAGTTTGATCAAGTTGAACCAGGATCATGCAGTTTGCAGACACGTATGGATGAGGGTGCTCTCATGGAGGAACCTCATGATGATGAAGTAAGTGTTGATAAATGTGTTTCATTTGAGCATTTGGTAGATGGACCGTGTGCAGGGAAGGGAAAAGCCAGTTTGCCAAAGCTAGGGGACAACTTACCATGGATGTTTATGGTGAGACCTTGTATGGAGAAGAAAGGATTGTTGATGTTTGCAGGACTTGTTGGGGTTGTTTGTGACCTTGTGGTAGAAGGTACAAAGGCTCGTGACAAGGGTGGAACTTGATGATCGTTATGGATGAGTGGGTCATGCTTTAGCCACATTGCTAAGTGCCCGGTATGACTCATGGACAGTTTGAAGGGCACACTCTTGGGTGGAATTCTCATGGCCGAGACCAAGAGATAGTCTTGGTGACACTTAGGTGGAGGAGCTATGATGGAAGGGACTCGTAATGAAAATGCTTGGGTGGATTTCTCATGGCCGAGAGCAAGAGATAGTCTTGATGGACACTTTGGTGGAGGAGCTATGATGGAGAGACTCATGTGATGATGATGTTTTGGGTGAACTTCTCATAGTCTTGGTGGATACTTAGGTGGAGGACCTATGATGAAGGAAACTCATGACAAGACATGATGATATGGTTGGGTGACTGAGTTCACTAAACTGAAGATTGCAGCTTGGATAGGGATGACCGATGGTTGTGGTGAGCCTACTTGGTTGGACTACATGGACAACTTAGTCATGGACATCAGGTTGGAGACATGGAGCATGGCAATCTTATGCAGGGACATATTGTAGGTGCACTTGTGGAGATGTCACTTATGGGCATCCAATGAGGTGTAACCAGGCATGGATGTTGAGTAGATGGATTTTCTAGTGTGACATGGAGACTTATTACATATGAGACTATGGGGAGGTTGTACACTCTTGTGCAACAAAGCCATGGGATTGGATGGAGTTGTGAGCAGTCTATGGAGCATTCTTACCACATGAAGAGCTGAGGCATCTTGCAGAGACCTTTGGGTGGAGACTTGTATGCTTGCTAGGATGTTGGTTGAGGATGACTTATAGAGCTCATGATGACATGAGATTGTTGTGACTTCTAGGAGACTTCATGTGTGGTGGACTTAGAGGATCTGATGCATTGAGGAGCTGAGGGCAGTGTCTTTGGTGCAGTATGGGGTGCACACTTTCAAACCCCATGTATGGGCATGGCTTGAAAGAGTGGCTTGATGAGGAGGATCGGTATGAGGCACTTTGAGGTGATGGAGTCACAATGATGATGATGCCTTGGTGGCTACACTTGGGTATGGGTTGAGCCAAGACTCAACTACTTTTTACACATGAGAGCTGATTGATCTTTGATCATGGGCAGCACATGGAGACATGAGAAAGGTGTTCTCTTGAGGCACTTGACTTGGTGATGAGGTGCTCTCTTGGGAGACTTGACACTTGATGGAGAAGTGTTCTCTTAGAGCACTTGGTTGACTTAAGGGATGGCACATTGCAGATGTGATGGAGGTAGCTTCATGGAAATGGATGTGGCAAACCGAGAGTTGGACTTTGATGAGATGGTCTCTTCACATGGAGGAGGCACACTTATGGATGATGTTGGGATTGATGTGGCTGATTTCATGTAGCACATTGGTACCAAACATCATGTACATGTTGTAGATGAGATGAGGACTACTTCATGGACCGAGCATGGTTTACTTATGGATGGATTCTTGGTCAAGTTCAAGATGTGACAGGGATGCTTTGAGGAACAACTGATGGTGGCATGAGGATGTGCATTCTCATGGTTTGAGCGGATGGTTGGATTAGCTACCCAACTAGTTAAGACATGGGGACATGTAGTGTACAGAGATATGTAGGCATTGTGTTGGAGTATCATGGCAGCAGGTTCACATGGGAACGAAACATGATGAGGTCAACCCTATATGTTGCAATAAGCATGTAGCTTGAGATGGAGGGACCAACCTTCCACGATGGAGCAACATGTGGAGATTGTGACATGATGGTTGATTGTCATGGATTGAGAGGACTTTTGATTGTTGAGATGAGCTGTTGTCACATGATTGAGATGTGTTAACACTTGTTGACATATCATGGGCAATTTTCACATGATGGAGACGATGCACATGATGGAGTGGACACTTTGTTGCAGTGGACATGTAGCTTGATGTTGAAAGGATCAGCCTTTCACGGTGGAGAGCAGCATGGAGAGATTGTGGCAGGTGGCCGGCGGTCATGGACATCTGATTTATGACATACTTTGGTATGGACTATCTTGGTGGCAGTTGGCCACTTAGATGAGACATGGTGGAGATGGAGGCCTACATATGTTGCAGGATGTTTTCCATATATGTGAGGGGAGTCGACATCATGGATTGATGCTTGGAGTTGGGATGTTGTCGAGGACGACAACGACTTCAGGTGGAGGAGGATGTAGTGCCCTGGGATTTGTGCGACGGACGCCCGAGCGGGCGCTCGCCGGGCGGACGTGCACGAGCACGGGCGGGCATACGTTGTGCGATGATGCGACGCTCCTTCGCACAAAATGCGACAATCATCCAACAACAATGCGACGTTAACATGAAACTTGTGGGAAATGACTGAACGCAAGGTAACTTATACTACGTTGAGGAGGGGCTTGCCTATGCCAAAGCCGACAGCCGTGTGGAGAAGTTTCGGGGGCGTGTTCATGATGATTTGGGGGTCGGCCAAGGGGCGACCACCCCCACACTAAACCACATGTGAGCGTATATATATGTGAAGCATTCAAGCTTCATTTCAACCAACGAACTTGCTCTACTTCGCAAGGATTCAAGTGGTAAGTGAACAGTTAGAGTGGGAGCTGCACATATCTCATGCGTAGTACTCCAAGAGGATTGTACGCACGGTGGAACTTGGAATTATGCCGGAGGTTATGCAGTGACAGTTCTAAGGTTCGGTTTTGATGCAGATTTGACAGAGGTTACAGGTGACTTATGGGAGTTCCGTCTTTGTACAAAAGAGCATAAAACTATTGTAAAGGCAGATTGCCTATCTTGTAAAATGGTTAAGTGTTGGCCTTAGATTCTTCCAGGCACACTTGTATTGTAAAACTGATATTCTTAATAAACGGTTGGGCAGACTCACGTTACGGGGAGTTGCCCCTCCCCTTTATACTCGTTGAAATTGTTGTTCTTGTTTTATAATTGCGATGGTTAATGAATGAGTATGGGCTTCATAAGTATAAAGGATAAATGAATGTTTTACTTGGTTGTGAAACACAAGCTAAGTATCAGTTGTGAATTAGGCGTAGTCCGCACACATAAGTATTGTTAAAAAGAAAGTGTGGGGTGGTGTCGCACCTTGCCGGCACGGTTGGAAGACCACCGTAGGCTTGGGGGCGTGATAGGGTGGGTCATTTGGGCGGGTCGTTCGGGTGAACTCGTTCAGGCGGGTCGGGCGAGGGCGCACCCGGGCGAACGAGCCCGTG
>APFE030724241.1:0-12345 GCA_000404065.3 Pinus taeda
CTCGCAGAACCACTCTCTATGGGGAGTGAAGTGAAATGATGCACCTGAGTCAATCAACCATGCCTCATGATCTACATGTGTACTTGAAGAAGCCAAGTACACATCCCCACCTTCATATGAGGTGGTTTTCACCTCTGCAAAAGGAGAATCATCAGATCCCTTTCCTTTATCAAGAGCTTTAGATTTATAGTCCCTTTTGAAGTTCCCTTCCTTTCTGCATTTCCAGCACACCACCTTTATAGGTTTTCCTCGAGATTTAGATCTCCCACTCGATGACTAATTTTTGTTTCTGTTCCAGGACCGTCCTCGTACAGACAAGGCATCACCATTCTAACTCTCTATATTTTTCCATCTCATCTCCTTCATCAGCAAGGATGAGACTATTTCATCAAAATGTAAGGCATTTGCATTGCTACCTATTGCAATAACCAGACTATCCCACAAATCTAATAGAGAACACAACAAACTGATGCACTTATCTTCATCTGAAATTTAATATCAACAGATGCTAATTGACTTACCACAGTATTAAATGCGTTTAGATGATCTTTCACCGAGTCTCCATCTTTCATCCTCAGGTTATATAGCTTTTTCTGCAAGAACAGTTAATTCACCAGAGACTTAGATTGGTACAAAGTCCCTAACTTGTCCCACAAAGCCTTTGTCGTAGCTTCCCCTGTTACATTCAGCAATACTGAATCTGAGACACACAATCGTATTGTGCTATTTGCCTTCCGATCCAACTTATTCCATTCTTCATCAGACACTCCCATTGGTTTAGTACCCATATCTACCGCGATCCACTGATCTTTATCCACCAATAGATCCTCCATCTTGAGTTTCCACAACTCAAAATTCTGACCAGTAAATTTCTTGATCTCTATCTTTCCACTGCTCGCCATCTTCTTTCACAACCAGAATTGATCTCGCAGATCTCCCACTGAACAGGGTCTACCACAGGCTCGAGCGCAACCCCTCAGCAACAAAGGCATCCCCTTGAAGCCAAAACTGCTTTGTTACCAAATGTAGGTTTTAACCCCGTACATAAATTACCTGCATACGAATTCTAAAACACATAAAATAAACAATGCGAGAGCATAACACATAAAACACCTATAAACAGAGATTTTCCCCTGGATCCCAAAACCGGGACTACCAGCTTGATTTTTCATTATATTCCTTCCAATGTTACAATACATATTTATACATTTCTAAGCATCCAATACCATGGACCAAAAACCATTGCATCCAAAACCATGGATCGAAAACCATCGCATCCAAAAACATGTGCAAAAATCATGCACAAAACCATAGGTGGGTCCACCCATCCTAACATAGGGTCAAAAACCAAAATTTTCTGGGGCACTGCGCCAAACCTCATAAATTGGGGTTACAATTACCCCTCAAACCCCCTGTGACCTTCCCCCCTCTAACCCCCGGTTAACTACGTGGGCTAGTCATGGAAAGAATATAACACAACCCAACATAGAAGAAAAAGGAGAGAACACACACTAAATAAACCCATGGAGGAATTTTTTTTTATGAAGACAGATAATAACTATAAAAGCTATATTGTGGTGGATGATCTGTCCTTTTACAAAATGTGACTTGTTACTTATAGTATTTTTTGGTTACAATACCACGGGTAAATTCCATGGGTGGTTAAATACCATGGGCGAATGAATACCATGGGTTTATGTCACATACAATACCATGGGAAAATAACATGGGTGAATGAATACCATGGGTGGATGCCACTTACAATACCATGGTTAAATTCCATGGGTGCATGAATACCATGGGTGGATGAATACCATGGGTAGATGCCATTTTCCATTCGGATCATTTCTCACTCCTTAAGAAGCAATGGTCCTCATTGCATGAATTTCCCTCCTGAGAAGCATGTATTGAATATGAAGAGCCACTAAAGAGAAGGTTTTTATGTGGAACTTATAACAGTGATGAATGAAGATAAAATGATAAAGATACCCTGTAATGCTTGTGACCAACTATGATACTGATTGTGTGCAGCCTAGTAAAAGGACTTCAATGAAGTGAGGGTTTGTGGATGATCCATAACCATGACAAACAAAGATTCGAGGATAGAGATACCCTATAATGCTTGTGACCAATTGTGATATTGATAGTGTGCAGCCTAGCAAATGGACTTTGTTGAAGTGTGGATTTGTGGATGACCCAAAATCATGACAAACGAAGATCCAAGGATAGAGATACCCTGTAATGCTTGTGACTGACTGTGAGACTAATAGTGTGCAGCTTAGAAAAGGGACTTCAATGAAGTGTGGGTTTGTGGATGACCCATCACCATGAAAAACGAAGATGCCAGGATAGGAATACCCTATAATGCTTGTTACCAACTATGATACTAACATTGTGCGGCCTAGCAAATGGACTTTGATGACAAGGATTTTATGCAATTGACCCATAACAGTGATGTTGATTGTTGATGAAGTAGTAGGTTCCTACATAGCATGGGGTGGGAGGGAACGTTTCCAAAGAACCCAAGCTAGATGCTGCTATGCTTAAACTGATGAATCTGAAGTAGGTGCCTACAAAAGTAGGGTGGGAGGGCATGTCTCCAAAGGGAACCTGCTCTTAATGTTGCTCAAGATTAAAAATGGACATAACTCGGTCAATATAACTCATAATATTTATTATTTCCTGTTTTTGGAAATAGACTGACCATTGTGCATCTTCACATGTGTTGGAAATCCTTATTTGGACACTCTGGAATCTCAAATTTGCGTTGCAATTGTTCCGCTGTCACAAAAGTTCTGAAAAAAATCACTGATTGTAAATTAGTGATATCTCCCACATCCGAACTCCGTTTTGACCCATATTTTTTGTGAAATTGGGTTATTTTTCAAGAGGAGATCATATATGCAATTAGTTTTCTAAAATTTTGTACAAAAAAAAAAAAAAAAAAACGTGGAAGGAGGTTTGCGTCCTGAATTGTCATTAAATAAAAAAAAAAAAAAAAAAAAAATAAATAAAATTAATATATAAAAAAGTAAATAAAAATTAAATAAAATAATAATCTTTAATAATAATTATAATAATAAAATAAAAAAATCTACAACATAGCTGATTTTAAATTAGCGATACCTGCCTCATCCAGAATCTGATTCAACCAATTGTTTTTTTGAATTTGGGTATTTTTTCACAAGGAATCTAGATATGTTCTTTGTTTTCGTAAATTTTGCACCAAAGGTTTCAGATCTGATCTGCAAACTCACCACCCAAAAAAACATTCCTGCAAAAAAATGAAAAGGAAAAATTATTCCTGCTTTGCCCAAGAAAGGTCTCTATGGAGGTCGTATCACGTGCATGAAGATTGTTGAATATTTATGCAAAATTTTGTAATTGAAATATGCATCAAAACCTCATTCTCATGGAGTCGTAACCTGAAAAATTGCAATGCCAGGAAAAAAATAAAATAAATAAATAAATGACTGAATGCATAGTAAATAAAACCACAAAGGAATTTCTTTTATTAAAACAAATAATAACTGTAAAAGCTACATTATGGTAGACAATTTGTCCTTTAACAAAATGTGACTTGTTACTTATAGTCTTTTTTTGTTACAATACCACGGGTAAATTCCATGGGTGCGTAAATACCATGGGTTGATGTCACATACAATAACATGGGTAGATGCCACTTACAATACCATGGGTAAATTCCATGGGTGGATGAATACCACGGGTAGATGCCATTTTCCATTCAAATCATTCCTCCCTCCTTAAGAAGGAATGGTCCCCATTGCATGATTTTTCCTCCTGAGAAACCTGTGTTGAATATGAAGAGCCACTAAAGAGAAGGTTTTTATGTGGTTAACCTATAACCATGATGAACAAAAAATCCAATCATAGAGATACTATGTAATGCTTGTGACCAACTGTGATACTAACAGTTGGCAGCCTAGCAGATGGACTTCGGTGAAGTGAGGGTTTGTGGATGACCCATAACCATGACAAACAAATATTTGAGGATATAGATACCTATAATGCTCGTCACCAACTATGATACTGATAGTGTGAAATCTAGAAAATATAGATTTAGATGAAGTGTGGATTTGTGGATGACCCAAAACCATGACAAAAGAAGATCCGAGGATAGACATACCATGTAATGCTTGTGACCAATGATGAGCCTCATCATTGGGTAACTATATGGACCTTAATTCACCTCCTAGCTTAGTCAAATCAACTCTTCTCACAATTTATTACATGTTTTGTCTAATGAGATGAGTTAAAGTGAGATATTATGCACAGTCAACTAATGTGCATTAAATGCAGGTTTGTGAGAGAAAATTAGGGAATTTTGGTAAGATTAAAGGCTGAAACTCTAATGGGACAAGGAAGAGATATTGTAGGAGGTAAATCCTCCTCATTTACTCCTCCCTCATTCAGATATTCCTCCATCAAACACACTGGCTCAGAGTACAAGAAGTCAAGTCATGAAGAATAAAAGGCAGTCGAGAAAGTCATAGTCAAAGAGTCAGTTCATCTCGAGTTTGAGAGCTGAGCCTCCCTAGATTTAAGGAATTCATTGGAGACTTTAGTTGTATAAATAAAGGGGCCTATAGCCTCATTAGGATTCGAATTTCGGTTGTAAAAACACTAGTTATTTTTAGCTCCAGACTTGTTGAAAGCATTTCTATCTAATTTTCTATTTTGATAATGAGAACAAGATTTTTCATGATCTAGCACTTAGTTAACTCAGAGGGTTGAAGCTCTTGGGTTAGGGCCCAACCCTAGTAGCAAAAGCTCCTCTTCTTGTATATGTATTCTTAGATTAATTTCATATATTCATGGTTGAATTGCCCTTGGAAGTGTTTCATTGCAAGTAGTGTAGATTTGATTAGTTTGGTTATTAGTTGGCTTCGATTTGTGCTTTACTTCAATAGTAGGTTAGAATGGATAAAAGGAGCATCAAAAATCTGTCAGTAGGTTTCTTGGCCTCACCTCCTCCTTTAGGGATCATGATTTGAGGAAAGGATCCCCATGCAGCCCCAAAAAGACAGAATTCTACTTTCTCGTATAATTTAGAGTTTCTTGTGCTTAAGCTAGCATTTGATCAGTTTGCATGTGTAGGAATTAGCCATCATTTATTCCGTCTTTAGTCTTATAGTAGATCTCATCAATTACTTCATCTTATTCTGCAAATTTTCCTCATGCATGAAGCAGAAAGCTAGCTCATTAAACTATGTTTTTCTAGCTCATTGAAATTCTTCTTGCTTACATGATTTTTGGGCAAATATCATTGTCTGATGTAATGCAGGTGTTTTAGAAGTAGAGAAAGATTTCATATTGAGAAACCTCCTTCCAACTTCATCCATCCATGATCGTTCCTCACTTTCACTAACACCCTCACCAATTTCATCATTCTTCAAGGAAACTTCTTCAAGCATGTTGAGCAAATCCAACCATCTCCCAACCTTGGTTTTTAGTTCTGAGTGATCCTAGGCATTTTCTTACTCCATTACATCCACCAACACCCATCCCTAAGCCTTCCATCACCTTTAGTGCCCATCTTTTTTCTCTCATCTGTATCCTGTAGAAATACAGGGAATCCTGTAGGTTTTCCTGTAGTGGCCTGTTTTGAGGCTGAATTGAGGGAAAACCTCCAAGAAGCCACACAAAGTCACTTAAGGGTCTCCCAAACCTTCCAACCATCCACCATCATCCCTAAGCCACCTCCCACACCACCAAAAGAGATTAGCTTTCACACTTGTTTTTCCATAAAAAGAATAAAAAGAAAAAAAGAAAAAAATTTATTTTAGTCCTTTACATGCACGTAGTGGTGTTGGATGTTTTGAATGTCCATGCTTAGGATAGTAGCATTTCGTACATGTTATCTTGGAATTTTTATAAAGCATAGTTTCTCAGCAATTAGTTAGGAAATGGTTTGTTTTTAGCATTGGATTTCAATCCTTTTCCTTATTGCAGTAGACAAGCTTTCTCCTAGAGTATATTTCTCTTTCTTTCATTAGTAATCAAGCTTCTTCTGAATATATAGAAGTCTGGCTTGAAAATCCTAGTGGTCTCTCACCAATTGAACAATGAAAAAAGGAAGAGCCATCACTTTTATTTGTGTATACAGCACCATCACCTCCAAGTTTGTACGAACCCCAGGTTGATAAAGTAAAGCTGGTAGCCCAAGGAGTTGCAACATTCTTACTGCAATACTGGTGCTCATCAACCAACTATGAGACTAATAATGTACGGCCTAGAAAGGAATTCCATGAAGTGTGGGTTTGTGATGACCCATAACCATGAAAAACGAAGATCCGAGGATAGAGATACCCTGTAATGCTTGTGACCAACTGCGATACTAACAATGTGCGGCCTAGCAAATGGACTTTGATGACAAAGATTTTGTACGGTTGATCCATAATTGTGATGTTGATTGTTGATGAAGTAGTTGGTGCCTACATAACATGGGGTGGGAGGGCACATCTCCAAAGAACTCAAACTGGATGTTGCTATGCTGAAACTAATGAATCTGATGTAGGTGCCTACAAAAGTGGGGTGGGAGGGCATGTCTCCAAAGGGAACCTGCTCTAAATGTTTCTCTAGATTTAAAATATATATAACTCGGTCAATATAACTCATAATATTTATTACAACCTATTTTTTGGAAATAAAATGGCAATTCTTCATCTTCCCATGTGGTCAAAATCCTTATCTGGACACTCTGGAATCTCATATTCACGTTGCAACCATTCCTTCATCACAAAAGTTTTGAAAAAATAGTTGATTTTAAATTAGCGATATCTAACACATCCGGCATCCAATTCAACCCATATTATTTTTGAAATTGGGTGATTTTTCAAGAGGAGCTCATATATGCAATTAGTTTTCTAAAATTTTGCACAAAAACTTCAAAAAATGATAGGAGAGTCATCGTCCATGAATTGTCGTTAGAAAAAATTTTGCAACATAGCTCATTATAAATTAGGGATATCTCCCTCATCTAGACTCTGATTCGGCCGATTTCGTTTTTTTTGAATTTGGGTATTTTTCGCAAGGAATCCAGATATGCTTTCTTTTTGTAAATTTTGCACCAAAGGTTTCAGATATGATCTACAATCTCACCACCCAAAAAAAAAATCCTGCAAAAAAATGAAATAGAAAAATTATTCCCGCTTTGCCCAAGAAATTTCTCTGTGGAGGCCATATCACGTGCATGAAGATTTTTGAATATTTATGAAAAATTTTGAAACTGAAATATGCATCAAACCCTCATTCTCATGGAGTTGTAACCTGAATCTGATACCACTAATCCAAATCTTAGGGGGAGGCCCCCAAGATTTAAAAAATTGAAATGGATCTTTGGGGGAGGCCCCCAAGATCTGAAAAATTGCAATGCCAGAAAAAGGGAGAGAATGCACATTAAATAAAACCATAAAGGATTTTTTTTATTAAAATAGATAATAACCATAAAAGCTACATTGTTGTGGACAATATGTGCTTTTACAAAATGTGACTTGTTACCTATAGTCGTTTTTTGTTACAATACCATGGGTAAATTCCATGGGTGGGTAAATACCATGGGTGAATGAATACCATGGGTTGATGTCATGTACAATACCATGGTAAAATACTGTGGGTGAATGAATACCATGGGTGGATGCTACTTACATTACCATGGGTAAATTCCATGGATTGATGAATACCATGGGTAGATGTCATTTTACATTCGGATCACTTAGCTCACCACGGCCTCATCAAGTTAATAGTGATGGATGTTTTGAGCCAATTGAGGATCCCTGTCCTATGGAATAAATTTCTAGACATGGATAGGGAGAATTTCAAAGAAACCCAAGCCATCACACCTAGAGAAACACCAGCCTCTATCATTGGAGGTAAAGAAGAAGAAAAAGAGGAGGAAGAGGACAAAAAAGACTGAAGAAAAGGAGAGAGAAATAGAGGAAAAATAGGCAACAAGGACAGAAGAAGGAGATGCAGAAATTAAAGGAGAAGACAGGGAGAAGCAAGTAGAAGAAAGAGTAACTCGTGAGGAGACTTATAAACCCCAATAAGAAGAGAAACAACCACATCAAAAATGTCTATCTCCAGGGGATAATGAACATGAAGTAGTTGCAACATTGGCTACATTGGGCACTCCTATCAAGCCCAAGAGGAGGCAATCAAGACAAGCTGCCCTATATTTTAGAACCAGGAAGAGGACCAAAATTAAATGGGGGAAACCATAAGATCCCACAAAAGTCCTTATCATTATTAATGAATCACAAAGTAAGATAAGTAGGACCCTGTCAAGGAAAGATTGAGGAGGTCACTCCTCCTAAAACCAAAACCAAGTCACTTGTAGCATCTGTGGGTAGGCCCACCTCTAGGTTAGTCACCTTCAAGACGCCAAGGATAAAATATTCCTTCTAGAAATAAAAGGAATATAAGTTATAGGATAGACATGGTTTGCTATAGGAGAGATAGGTTTTGCTATAGGAGGGGCAAAGTATGTTACAGGAGGAATAGAGGAAGCTACAAGAGCACAAAAAAGGGCTACATAAGGAGGAAACCACCTCAAAGTCAATTGGAAAGGACCTATAAGAGTTCCAAGAGCCTAATCCACAGCCTAGATCGGGGTCCTACTACCAATTTATTGAAGGAGGAAGTATTATCCCCGAAAATTTTGCAGTCCCACTCCTCTATGAGTTGGAGATAGAGAGAGGTGGAATCCACAGGTGGATGTAAATTTCCAAATCCAAGAATGTTGAATATGTGGGACTCATGGAGGAGATATTAATTTAAATGGGGAAGGAATTAAGTTATTTCAGGCTAAGGGAGTCTATTATGAAGGAACAATTACAGGAAAAAAACACAAGGTTGAGAGAGAGGTTGCAGGAGAAAGAAACCCAACTTGCCATCATGAAAAGTCTCTCTATGGAAGCCTTGTAATGCAAGAAACCATTAAATTGTTATGCTCTCTTCCTCAAAGAATAGTGGATACAGTTCCAAATAAAAACTCTTGCACAATATGGGTCTCTTCCTTTTCAGGACTACAGGTATTTTATTGAGTTTTGCAACCAAATTAGTATGTAAGATAGGGAAATTTTAGTTGAATTCTACATGCATAATTTCATTCTGACTGATCTGAACTTTTAGGATCCCAATTCAAGATTAGGAGAAATGCAGCTAATTTATTTAGTATCTTGGTTGACTCATGAGGAGACAAGGGTTGAGGAGGTGAAAAAGGTAATGAAAAAAGAGGGTAAGGAGCCCTTGCATATCGGAGAAGAGCTACTGAGCCCTAAGGTTGTCATCAACAATCATAACCTCTTCTGTAATGATGCTACTTTAGCACCCAAATACATTGCAACCCGGGAGAAAGCCATTATGCACTTCGAAAACACCTTTAGAATGTTGGGAACATAGAGTCTGCAAGCTTGTTGGAGAAGATGGCATGCCTTACCCCACATTCTACAAGTCAAAGAATATGACTATCCTGAAAGGTTAAGGAATGCCTTAGAGAGAACACCATTGTATGTTACACAACCATCACATAAAATAGAAGAAAGGAAATATGAACGCCTTCAAAATCAACCTCTTCAAGGGGGCAACCTCCTTTACATTACACAAATGAACAATTCTTGGATGATACAAATGACTAAACCTCCTTTCTATATATAGGAGTCTAAGGGGTCACAATATAATCAAAGCTGACATAACAACAATAACATAAGAGCACAACAATAATAATAGTGGGTTTCTATGTGGCACACTAACAACAATATGGGGACAATAGGGGCACAATAATAAAAATAAGGGCTACAATAACAATGGTAATGGGGGAATCACTAGTATTATAGGGACCTAACATGCCCCTCTCCTTCAAAAATGAGTTGTCCTCAATGCTTGAGTAGTTTTGGATGCTTATGTATAAAATTCTTATCCTCCCATGTGGAATATTCAGTGGATAAGTTCTTCCACTTGATGAGATACTCTGAAATTGATCGATTTCGTAGTTGTCAAGTTCTTGTTTCTGTGACTGCTTCAGGTTCAAATATGATTTTTCCTTCCTCATCAAATTCTGGCAATATTGTTTCAACTGGGAGCTTGTCACCTATAACCTTCTTTAAACATGAAACATGGAAAACTGGGTGCACTCAGGAAGCTGCAAGAAGCTCCAATTTGTATGCCATAGTACCAATCTTTTGCAACACATTGTACAGACCATAATACTTTGGTGATAGTGTATTATCCTTCTTAGCTTGCTTTAGGGACATTTGTTTATATGGTTGTAGCCGTAGGAATACCCAGTCACCTATATCAAAACTTCTTTTGTTGTGGTGTTGATCTTCTTGTTGTTTCATTCTATTCTGCGCCAATGTGAGGTTATCCTTTAAGAGTTGGAGAACTTGTTGTTGATGCTCGATGTGATGTTCCGTTGCTTGAAACTTAGAATTTTCTCTTAAATATGATGTGATGGATGGTGGATGATATCCATAAAGTGCCATAAATGAGGTCATTTTTGCTGCAGTATGGAAGGAAGTGTTATACCACCATTCAGCCAGAGGCAGCCATTTAACCCATTGTGTCTGTTTATTAGATACAAAGAAACAAAGATATCCATCTAAACATTTATTTACTATCTCATTTTTCCCATCAGATTGAAGATGATAAGATGATCTATGGGTTAACTAAGTACCTAGACAAGAAAATAATTATGTCCAAAAATTTTCAATGAAAATGGGATCTCTGTCGCTTACAATAATATTTGGGTTTCCATGTAGCTTTTGAATTATTTCCATAAATGCAGTAGAAACTGTACTAGATTTAAATGGATGCGATAATGCACAAAAGTGTGCATACTTGGTAAGTCTGTCAACTACCATCATGATGACACTCTTTCCTTCGGACTTGGGTAAACCTATGATAAAATCCATTAAAACCTCCTCCCAACGCTAGCTTGGAATGGATAAAGGTTGTCATAGACCTGGGGACTTAATTGTTTCAACTTTATTTTGTTGGCAAACCAAACATTCCACCACTAACTTTTGAATATCCGATTTAAGGCCATCCCAAAAAAAATCCTTCTTAACCCTATGGTAAGTTTTTAAAAATCATGAGTGCCCTCCTAAGGGAGAAGTGTGCAATTCTATAAGAATATTTTGTTTGAGTTGGGAATTCTTATATAGGTATAAGCGATCTTTGTACCATAATGAATCATTCTTCCAACTAAATGTATTAGATGTACTGGGATCTTGTTGTAACTTTTCAATTAGTGCTCACACTTCTTCGCCATTATTCCATTCATCTCTTACTTTGTTTATCCAATTTGGTTGGATAATAGAAATGGCGCACAACAATGCTTCCACATCCTCGTCCTTTCTTGAGAGTGCATTTGCCACAACATTTTTCTTCTCTTTTTTGTAGATGATTTCGAAGTCATAGCCAACATCTTTGTGACCCATTTTTGCTGCTCTTCAGAGGATAATCTTTGTTCTAAAAATTATTTAAGACTATCATGATCCAATTTTACCTTGAAGTGTCTTCCCATTAGGTAGGGTCACCATTTCTTAAGTGCATGTAGTATTGCCAACATTTCCTTCTCATAAATAGCTTTGTGTAAATACTTTCCTTTTATTGGATGACTTTCGAAAGCAATGGGTCTTTCATGTTGCATTAAAACAACACCAATTCCATTTCCTGAAGAATCACATTCCAAAATAAAGGTTTTTGTGAAGTCCAGTGTAGCTAAGCCTGGTGCTTGGCACATTTCCTCTTTAAGATGTTCAAAGGCCTTTGTTGCTTCTAGAGTCCATGAAAATGCATCTTTATTCAATAATGTTGTTAGAGGTGTTGCTATTCTCCCATAATTCTTAACAAACTTGCGATAATACCCTGTCAACCCAAGAAATTCTCGCAGATGCTTTATGGATGTGGGAATTTTCCATTCCTTAATGGCTTTAATTTTGCTAGGGTCTACCTTAACTCCTTCATGAGATACAATATGACCCAAATATTCCACCTCCTGGACTCCAAAGGAACATTTGGATCGTTTTGCATATAATTGTTTCTCCTCCAATAGTTGTAGCACCCTGTCAACATGTTCAACATGATCCTTCCAAGACTTGCTGTAGATTAGTATATCATCAAAAAATACTAACACAAATTTTCTAAGGAATGGTTTGAAAATTGAATTCATCAAACCTTGAAATGTTGAAGGTGCATGGTAAGGCCAAAAGGCATGACCAAAAAATTCATAATGACCCTCATGAGTTCTAAATGTTGTTTTCAGAATGTCTTCAGTCTTCATTCTGATTTGATGATATCTTGAACGAAGATCCAACTTGG
>APFE030724241.1:13529-27913 GCA_000404065.3 Pinus taeda
ATTTTTCTCAACACACTTATGACCTTTAGTGTATTTTCTATCACAACTATAGCAAAACCCTTTTTCTCTTTTTTCTTCCAATTGTTGTGGTGTCAACCTTGTAGGTTGTGGAAGGCTAAGGGCAACAACACTTCCATCTTTATAGTTGTGAGTGGTAGGCTGCCTGGTTGCCATAATTTTGCTTTCCATTTTTCTTGCTAACCTAAATGCCTTCTCCAATGAATCAGGTTCCCAAAAGTGAACCTCATGTTGGATGTTATCCTTTAAAGTCCCTATGAACACATAAATCTTATGCTCGTCCAGAATATATTTTACCCTTATGTCCAATTTTTGGGAGTCCTCAATGTGCTCCATCATTGAACCCTTTTGTTTGATATTTATCAATTGGCTAAAAAAGGTGTTGATTTTTGTATCCTCATAATGTGCTATCATTTCTTCTATAAAAATTGCCCAAGTGACAATTCCTTTACGAGAGCAAAGCCATTGATACTATACAAAATGATTTGGCTCCAAATATAATGTTGCAATACATACCTTTTGTGTGTTTTGCACATTATGGAGATCGAAAAATTGCTCCATCTGTAGTATCCATGTTACGAGATCCTTGCCAAGAAACTTCCTCATATTGATCTTTGGAACATGTGGATCTTCAATCCAACATTCAAGTCTATGAAATCATGATTAACATTTATTTTTCTTCTCATCATGAGTTCCCTTTACTACCTTTTCTCCATTTCTAAATATTTCTTGTAGCAACTTTGTCAAATATGTCTTGAAATCGTCTATTTTTCCTTCCATCTTAGCTTCCATGCCTTTCTTTGAACTATCCATTTTATCTTTCACGCCTTTCCTTAAACCATCCATCTTAGCTTCTGTTACTTTTTGTGAGAGTGAATTTTGTTGCACTAGGTCTCGTAATTTTGATATATCATGTTGCATTTCTTCCTCTTCTTCATGAGTCATGCTAGAGCTTTGAGGTTTCTCACTAGGTGTTTCCACTTTCTTTCTTCAGGGCATAAATTAATGCTAATAAATATTCACTATGCCCTTTGAATTCCTTCAAACTAATTTTTCAAACCAATCTTATGCCAAGAAAAAACTACATACATTTTTTCACTTTGTAAGAGCTTGATATTTAATCTGTTGTATCTCTATAATTGTGAATCTCCAATAAATTGTGTCCTGCAGTAGCCCTATTAGTCCTGCTTCTAACCCCACAAGTCTGATCAACATTGGATTCTCCAAGGATGACTTATGCCGAATCTCCCACGGTGACCTAATTATATACTAGCTCAATAGAGCTAACTTACATGAAGTTCCAAGTGTCACCATTTTGACCGTAGTACCTGAAACTGATATATAGAAAGCTACAGCCTATCCTCTTTCTGAAACTTCTTATGAAATTTCAATCTGACGCTCAAAACAAAAGTTATGACGATGTTCCCCAGGTCACCTCTTTCAGATATAATTCGGGATCCTGCAAACACCCTAAATTTCTTGGATCATATCTCTGAAAGTATAGCTAGACAAGATCTAAAATTTTGACCCAAGGTTCAGAGGAATTTTGGCTCAAATGGGTTTTTTTATAGCATCTAAAACTGTTAGGTTCCTATACCAATAGGAGTCATAATTTTTGAATGGCTGAGATTAAACCTATAATATGTACATACCTTTGCTTTTTTGCAAATATTTTCCATATTCAAAATTAAAAAAAGTGTAAAGAGAGTATGTCCTAAAAGAAAAATCAAAGGACAAAAAGAATAAAAAGGTCAAAAAAGATAATAAAAAAAAAATATGACTCCAAGAAAAGAAAAGACCATGAAAGTGAGCAAGTCAAAATGTCACCCCTAGTTACTTTTAGGCAGAATAAATGATTGTGTGCAGCTTGTAATCTTTTCCACAATCCATGATAGTCAAAATGTTTAAGCTTGGCTATTTCATGTTTTCAATTTCATGTCTATAAATAGAGAATAAAGATATGACCAAACAATGTAATCTTGGCAGATGATTAGATTAGGTGAAGTGAATAAAAGGAGCCCAACTGTTTAATTTGAGCCCTTGGATGTAATAAGGTTAGACTTAGTTAGATTACTATTGTAAAAGAAAAGAAAAATGTTTTGATAAGGGTTTTCCAGCTTAAGTGCACCCTAATAAAGAGAAGTAAAAATGGTAGGGTGAGTAGATGGGTAAGTAGAAGAGAGGTTGTAGAAATTATGATGATTGTTACACAAAAAAGCATATTAATCATTCTCATAATGAAAGTTCCAAATGTAAATGGGCAATTGAGCATGTGTAAAACTTACAAAGAAAATTAATTAACTTCCCTCATTCACTTCACTTTTTACTTAACTAATTTCCCACAATAAGTTTTAAGTACCCAAAATCTTAATTCAAAGGGGCTCAGAGCATTTCTCTAACTTCTAAAGGGACCGGACCCTTGGGTTAATGACTTACAGATGTTAAGTACTAAAAATACCCTCATAAACATTTTCCCACCTTCACTTCCCCTCATTTCCTCTAAATAAACACCTTTTCCTAAAGGATAAAACTCTATTTTCCTCAGAAAAACAATTACCCCCATGTAAACCCCCTTTTCTAAAAAAGCCCAAAAGAACACTTTTTAGCCTAAGTTATAATGTATTTATGTGAAAAACAAACAAAACACAAAAACACATTATGCTTAGTGCAATTCATTCTCCGCCATTTTCATATTAATTTCTATCTTTATATAGTAATTCCTATAAAATACCCTCTCTTGTATGTATTTATTAGATCCCTTTAATTTAAATATCCCTAGACCTAGTTTGAAATATAAACTATACTATACCTAAACCCCAACAAATGACATAATTAATCGATCTATGATTAATTAAATTCAAACCATTTGCTAATCAAATCTCACCCGATACATTAACCTTCACCTTAATCCCAAAATACATTGAAACCACTGTGTTTTAATGCTCGTCGAGCCCCCCTATTACCTTCTGTGCAACTTCATTGACCAATCACCACACGTTCTCCCCCCTCCACATACGACGAGCCGCATTGATTTTGGAAAGGCCCGAAACCCAAACATTACCCGCCTAAAATGGGTTGTTTTCCTTTGAGCCCCTGATGCAACGTGGCGCTCAATGAATGGAATCGGGTGGCCTCCCCCCAAAACCAGCAAGCACCCAAAAGCGGTGCAAAGAAAACCACATACTATTACCCACTACACGACAAACCATCTACTGTTCACTTTGCACCAAAATTCAAACAAATCAAACGTTTACCCGTTTAAACACAAAAACCCCAGCGTTGCTCGTTTTCATCTGTTTGAGAAGTAAAACCCTATGTAACCCTTCTGCGCCACCTGAAGCCTTTGCTAACCAATTCAAACATGCTTTACCTCCAAAAATCACTTTGGACTCACTCCATAGACCTATAAAGCTCGATAAATCCATTAATAACCCTCCCTGTCAACCAAACGTTTTCCTAACAGTTTGTTTTGTTTTACAGGTGATAAAAAGACCGCAACCTTGGATAAACAGTCTTAATACTAATCATAAGACATGTTTACTCTGAGATTGTTATCAAATATATTCAAATAGAGATGGAAAATAAAACATATAGTTAAAAGACAAAGAGAAAACATGGAATTAAATGATTTACTATTGAAATAGACAGTAAAAACCTAAAATATACAGTGAAGGTAAAAGGACACAGTAAAGAATAGTCAAAGTGTATTAGGGTTAAAGAGTATCACATTGAAGACCAAGTCAAGTAAAGCATCTAGCATGAAGACAAACAGCAGGGAAGACAGTTACAAAGCATACAGATTCATGTCAAAGTGAAGATAGATAAAAAACAGAGTAGTAAAAGTAAATAGTAAAAGTAAACATGGAGGTAGTAAGGGTTAAATAGAGATGAAAACAATTTCACCAGAAACAATGAAGTTTATCCAAATTAAAAGTGAAAAATGGTTAAAAGATGAAATCAGAGCAGAAATGGTACATTCTTCATAAATTTCCGATTTAAGTCATAGTTTTGCATAAACTATTGTGGCCAATCCAAGATGAATTTTGAGAAACTGGAGGAGGTTTATGTTACTAAAAGGATAATCTACAAAAACTATCTCATGTTTTACATAGGTATTACCAAACGTTAGTTAAGTACATGTCTTCAAAGCCTATTTTTCGGACTGTGTAAAGCCCTGTTTTTGACATCTTTTTGCAGAGAATATTGTGAACATATGGAGCTGAATTTTGGGAACTTGAGAGAGGTTTATCTCCAAAACATACTTATCTACAATAGCTTCTTTCACTTTTTACATATCTATCAAGGTATCAATGGACCCTAATCTTGCAGAATTGCTGGAACAGAATGCACAAAGAAAGGACGTAGTTAGCGACTAGGATGCTTCATCATCAATTAAGAGTTGTTGTTAAATTAGACATTCTCTTATTTGTCACCTTAAATCCATAAAAATAGTGCCAAATAGATTCATTAGTTTTGAATTTCCTTTATTTAAGTTCTATTAGTGTAAAACAGTTTGAGATATTTGTAAAACCAATCTTGATATTTTTTCAAGATATTTCAGTTTAGAATTTGTATAAATACTTCTTCATTTGAAGTATTTTGGTGTGGATTCAAATACATTTCTATAGAAATTTTCTTCTCAATTTAAGGAGCTATTGTAATCAAGACTAGATTGGCTTGCTAGATCAAGGAATAAATTAAGGACAGTTCACAAGATTCTTGTGTAAAGCAGAAATCAAATAAATATTCTCTATCTCATGTGTATTATTGTTTCTCTTCATTTTTATAAATAATCATATGTGTCTCTATGAAATCTGAATGTTAAACTAGGAATGATATTTCAGAACTGGCTTAAATGCTCTCTGTCTTGATTGTTTACATTCTTAATGTTTTCTGCTAAACTATCTTAGTTTGGGAATTCTTAATTTCTCCCTTACTTCCGTAGTTTCTCCCCTAAGTCTATAGTAAAGGATTTTTAGTTGCCCTTTGCTCATGATCACTTCCTGATCTTCATCTTGATCCCGGTCTAATGATTCTTCATTGCCCTTTCGCTCTGGCTAGGACTAGCTCATCCATTTGAACCTGAAGATTTGCCTTTTGCTTTGCTAGCCTACCCTATGAACTCTTCCTTTAGTGATTGATCTGATCCAGTTAAGCCATCCTTTGATTGACTCCATAGCCCAATGGCTTGAAAGCCTTGCTCTGTTCATCTATTCCTAGAATTCCACCACCCAACCAAAATCAAAACCTTATGAGCACTAAGAACTAGCCTAAAATTCCACCAAAATAAAGTTAAATTATAAAGAAAGAGCCCTCTTTGGACTTAGGTTGGCTAGAACCTGAGTCTGAAATATTAGGTTTGTGGTTACCTCAGATTATTCCTTCTTTTTATAACTTCTAGGGAAAACTTCTGAGTGATAACATAGTGGTGACCATACTGGGGAGAACTAACATTTTCTTTAGAATTGTTTTACAAGTTTAGATAAGATCTATGATGGTGGAAAGTGATTAGACACACAAAGGTTAAACTCATCCACCTGGTGACTCCAAATCAATTCCACTATCAAGACTCCACTGGAGGAATAAACCTAAAAGAACTATGTGAAAATATCAGGCTTTTAACTTGGATTGTTATCCAAGACATTATGTTCTTTCTCATTAATAAAGTTTTTCAATGTATATTGTATTTTATAGAAGATTTTATATTATTTTTTTAATTATTTTCCTTTGAAAATTGTAAGTATATGTCCTCCTTATCCGTTTAAACATCATCTTTCTGAATCTTATGATGATCACTTTCCAATCAAGAAGCCTCGAATAATCAAGCCTCCACTGGTAAAATAATCCAGAGTTGTTGAAAACCTATGGTGACTCCATTCTATCATTGAGTGTTTTCAAGATGAATTGGAGAATACAACGCAGGTATGCTCCTTTGGACAGGTCAAAGGTTCCAGGCTTTCCAAATCCCATGCCCAACGTTGATTGGTCAAAGAATCTTCCATTGTTTAAAGATGAAACAGGAGATGATGTTGCTTTACATTTATTAAGATTTCATATGCACATCCGAAAGTTTAAAGTCGAATTCCATAGAGATTGTCTTATGAAAATATTTATGGCAACTTTAGAGGAAAAGGTTAGATCTTGGTATGAAAATTTACTAGCCTCTAGCATATGTTATTTAAAGCATTTTCATATTGTATTTCATATTGTATTTCAAAACTGTTGTGATCATTTTGAAAGTCTTATTCAATATCTGGAAGATTACTATGATTATTATCAGTTCATGGATGATGAAATATTAGAGGCTTTAGAAGAAAAGTCTTTTGAAAAAGTAGAAGACTTGCTTGAATTATCTTCTCCTCGGGAAGAAAAAGATAATGTATGTTCTTTATAGGTCCATAAAGTTTCCCCACAGGAAACAATTCTTGCAGCATGACCAACTGATCAGTGTAAAGAAGAAATTCAGCTCCCTGAACTTGCTCAAGTAGAGGATAGCAGTGAAAATAAATAGCAGTCTGGTGATCTAAAGATAGAGGCAGTAGAGCTTAAAAGTATTGATCCACAAGAGCATCTTTAGCAAGTAGTGGTTTCTTCAGAAATTGAATGATCTAATAATGAGATCTAAGACAATTAATAAGGTATTACGGACTCATGTGCTTGGATGTGCCTATGTTATTTTATGCAATGGATCGATAAGATTGTAAAATACATAGGTAATGAAGCAGTAAACAAAAACATAATAGACAACACATAACACATAAAATTTAATGAGGAGTTCACCCAGTATTCTTGGGCTACATCTCCTGGTCCAGCCTTCAGTGGTGGCCTCTCTATTATGTCTTCAAGCAAAGTTTACAATAGTATGACCTCAATTTGAGACTCAATACACAACAGATACAACAGCAAGAGTTCGCTTGAACCTCTCAAGCCTTTCTGAGTACAAAAACTTTCTCAATCACTCTTTGTCTCTGTCTTAGCTCTGTCTCGGCACTGCCTACTCTATCTTTTGTTTGCTATGGATTTAAAGCCAAACTACACTGCCTGTTCGTTCATCTTCTTAGCTTTTTGTCTCCCCGAACTCTGTCTGCTCAAATTCCTTTCTAATCATTAGTAATCATTGCTAAACGCTTCCGGGGATGGTGGCCACCTGTACTATAACGGAATGGGTCATCAAGCCCTTGAAATCCTTCTAAATCCCAAACGAGGTCGTTTTCTGTTAACATAGGAAAATGCATTCAAAACTGTGAAATTCCACCAAAACATTGTTCATTTCAGACTTAAAATGTCCTTAAATACAATCTATTCCTCTATTAGGTCTATCCTTAATCGCTATCGCAAGTCGCTTCGGCCTTGTTCCTTCGTATTTTAAAAATACATTAAAATTTTTTAAATAACGTAAAAATGGCTTATGGAAAATCTGAAATAATATATAATAGCATTAGGGAACCCTTTTGGGTCTGGCTTATCGCATCGGCACTTCATCCCTTGTATTTTGTTTAATGAATGAAATACACAAAATACATTAAAAATGCCTTTTTTGTGGATCTCAGTTATATAACCATCGGGTTTGGTTCAACGGATCACATATATATGTGTGTGTGTGTGTGTGTGTGTGTGTGTGTGTGTGTGTGTATAAGTCCCACTCCATGGTGTTGCTCTGATGTGATATCACGATGTGATTGATCGCAATCGCATATTGCGATAACCCCAGGCCATGGTAAGTGCTTCATTGTGGTTTCCGACTACGATGTTGCGATGCAAAGTGGTCGTCAATCTGCACGCTTAATCGACAGTCCTCGTTGACTCCGTCGATCGCCATCGCAACACATATATGGACTCCACTAATATCCTCCATATGTCTATGTCAATTGCGATTTACTGATCAAATCTCTACCATTGATCAGCTAGATCTAACAGCTACTATGCATTCACTGTTCTGACCTCTGATACTCTGTTTTTTTCACTATTTTCTCATGATTTTGCCTCCCGATAGTATTTTTCCGCCTTTTGGAAGGTTCTCCTTATGCACTAGTTTTGATCTTTTAGGCATTTTTAAGTGATATTAAAGACTTAGAGAGTGTTTTAGGATCCATTTGGATCATTGAAGACCAATCAAGTTTATTTGATGAAAAACATCTCTCATATTTTCTCTCCTTGGATGTAAATAAGATAAGGCAACATACTTTGATAGATCATGTTCTTTCATCTGAAATTAATAAGAGTTTGCAACTCTCTTGCAAGCTTCTATATGAAAAAGATAATGATAAGGACTTCCCTATTGTATATGATATGGTTGTTATATTTGATGAAGATCAAGAGCATTCAGAGCACTTGGTTATAGTGGATAACAAGGAGGAGAAACAAATGCCTTCCTTTCTATTTCAAGAGAATCACTTAAATCATGTAGCAGTTTGGAATGAGGTTTGTTTTCCTGTTATATATGATTCAGAAGATATTACATGGAAGGGTTACCATTATCCTTTGGTCAATATATTACAGACATCAATAGAAGAAGAGTTTTCCAAGTCATCAATAAAGTTATTAAATCTAGTGGAAAAGTTAAAATTCCAATTTCTAAATTTACTTTTCTACCTGGAAATGTAGAATGCAAACTTCTATTAAGTATCCATTTACTTGACTAGTTGCATTGGAAATTTGTTATTACTTGATATGGCAGTCCTTTTTATCAGACTACAGTAGGTAGACGAGTGCAAATAAGCTCAATATTCTAAGCATGTGTTAGATTTCAGTTTGCAGAAAAGTGTGTATTTTCAGTTCAAAAGTTTTAGTCACAAAGACTATACAACAGAGCATATACATGTGTTGTATTGGCCCAATGGATCAGGCTACTAATCGATGGTGTTCTTGACATCTCACAAGGAATGCCATCCCCAAGTGGAGCCACTGTTAGGTTCCTATACAAATAGGAGTCATAATTTTTGAATGGTTGAGATTAAACCTGTAATATATACATACCTTTTTTTTTTTGCAAATGTTTTCCATATTCAAAAAATTAAAATATGTAAAAGGAGTATGTCATAAAATAAAAATCAAAGCACAAAAAAGAATAAAAAGGTCAAAAAAGATTTTATATATATATATAATATATATAATTATATATATATATGAACCCCAAGAAAAGAAAAGACCATGAAAGTGAGGAAGTAAAAATGCCACTCCTAGTTACTTTTATGCCGAATAAATGATTGTGTGCAGCTTGTAATATTTGCCACAATCCATGATAGTCAAAATGTTTAAGCTTGGCTATTTCATGTTTTCAATTTCATGTCTATAAATAGAGAATAAAGATCTTACCAAACAATGTAATCTTGGCACATGATTAGATTAGGTAAAGTGAATAAAAGGAGCTCAACTGTTTAATCTGAGCCCTTGGATGTAATAAGGTTAGACTTAGTTAGATTACTATTGTAAAAGAAAAGAAAAATGTTTTGATAAGGGTTTTCCAGCTTAAGTGCACCTAATAAAGAGAAGTAAAAATGGTAGGGTGAATAGATGGGTAGGTAGAAGAAAGGTTGTAGAAATTATGATGATTGTTACACAAAAAAGCATATTAATCATTCTCATCATGAAAGTTCCAAATGTAAATGGGCAATTGAGCATGTGTAAAAATTACAAAGGCAATTAATTAACTTCCCTCATTCACTACACTTTTTACTTAACTAATTTCCCACAATAAGTTTTAAGTACCCAAAATCTTAAGTCAAAGGGTCTCAAAGCATTTCTCTGACTTCTGAAGGGACCGGACCCTTGGCCTAATGACTTATAGAGCTTAAGTACTAAAAAGACCCTCATAAACATTTTCCCCCCTTCACTTCCCCTCATTTTCTCTAAATAAACACCTTTTCCTAAAGGATAAAACTCTATTTTCCTCGAAAAAGCAATTACCCCCATGTAAACCCCTTTTTTTCTGAAAAAGCCCAAAAAAACACTTTTTAACCTGTTATAATGTATGTATGTGAAAAACAAACAAAACACAAAAACACATTATGCTTAGCACAATTCATTCTCCACCATTTTCATATTAATTTCTATCTTTATCTATAGTAATTCCTATAAAATACCCTTTCCTGTATGTATTTATTAGATCCCTTTAATTTAAATATCCTTATACCTAGTTTCAAATATAAACTATACTATACCTAAACCCCGGAAAATGACATAATTAATCGATCTACGATTAATTAAAGACAAACCATCCGCCAATAAAATATTTCCTGATACATTAACCTTCACCTTAATCCCAAAATAAATCAAAACCACCATGTTTTAGTGCCCGTCGGGTCCCCCTATTACCTTCTGTGCAACTTCATTGACCGATCACCACACAATCTCCCCCCTTCACATCTGATGGCCCACGTTGATTTCGGAAGGGCCCGAAACCCGAACATTACCCGCCCAAAATGGGTTGTTTTCCGCTGGGCCCCTGATGTAACCTAGCGCTCGATGAATGGAATCGAGTGGCCTCCCCCCAAAACCACCTAGCGCCCAAAAGCGGTGGGAAGAAAACCGCATACTACCGACTGCTACACGACAAACCGTTTACTGTTCACTTTGCGCCAAAATTTAAACAAATCAAACGTTTACCCGTTTAAACACAAAAACCCTAGTGTTGTTCGTTTTCGCTTGTTTGTGCAGTAAAACCTTGTGTAACCCTTCTGCGCCACCTGAAGCCTCTGCTAACCAATTCAAACATGGTTTACCTCCCCAAATCACTTTGGACTCACTCCATAGACCTATAAAGCTCGATAAATCCATTAATGACCCTCCCTATCAACCCAATGTTTTCCTAACAGTTTGTTTTGTTTTACATACGATCAAAAGACCACAGCCTTGGATAAATAGTCATAATACTAGTCATAAGACCTATTTACTCCAAGATTGTTATCAAATCTATTCAAACAAAGATGGAAAATAAAACACACAGTTAAAAGACAAGCAGAGGAAACATGGAATTAACTGATTTACTGTTGAAATTGACAGTGAAAACCTAAAATACACAATGAAAGTAAAAGGACATAGTAAATAATAGTCAAATTTTATCAGAGTTAAAGAGTATCAGATTGAAGACCAAGTCAAGTAGCTAGCATGAAGACAAACAGTAGGGAAGACAGTTACAAAGCATACATATTCATGTCAAAGTGAAGATAGATAAAAAACAGAGCAGTAAAAGTAAGCATGGAGGCAGTAAGGGTTAAATAGATATGAAAACACTTTCACCATCAATAATTAAGTTTATCCAAAGTAAAAGTGAAAAACAGTTAAAAGAAATTTAAGGTTAAAAGATGAAATCATAGCAGAAATGGTACATTCTTCATAATTTTCATGTTTAAGTCATATTTTTGTAAAACCTATTGTGGCCAATCCAAGATGAATTTTAAGAACTTGGAGGTGGTTTATGTTCTTAGAAGTCTAATCTACAAAAAACTATCTCGCTTTTTACACAGGTCTTACCAAAAGTGAGATAAGTACATGTCTTCATAGCCTATTTTTCGAACTGTGTAAAGTCCTATTTTTGACATCTTTTTGCAGAGAAAATTGTGAACACCTAGAGCTGAATTTTGGGAACCTGAGAGAGGTTTATCTCAAAATCATACTTATCTACAATAACCTCCTTCACATTTTACATATCTATCACATATTGAGATATACAAAGGTATCAATGGACCCTAATCTTGCAGAATTGCTGGAGTAGAATGCACAAAGAAAGGATGCAGTTAGTGACTGGGATGCCTTATCATCAATTAAGAGTTGCTATCAAATTCGAATTTCTCTTCTTTGTCACCATAAATCCATAAAAATAGAGCCAAATAGATTCATTAGTTTTGAATGTCCTTTATTTAAGTTCTATTAGTGTAAAACAGTTTGAGATATTTGTAAAACCAATCTTGATATTTTTTCAAGATATTTCAGTTTAGAATTTGTATAAATACTTCTTCATTTGAAGTATTTTGGTGTGGATTCAAAGAAATTTCTATAGAAATTTTCTTCTCAATTTAAGGAGATATTGTAATCAAGACTGGATTGGCTTGCTGGATCAAGGAATAAAGTAAAGACATTTCATAGGATTCTTGTGTAAAGCGGAAATCAAATAAGTATTCTCTATCTCATGTGTATTATTGTTTCTCTTCATATTTATAAATAATCATATGTGTCTCTAAGAAATCTGAATGTTAAACTAGGAATGATATTTTAGAATTGGCTTAAATGCTCTCTGTCTTGATTGATTACATTCTTAATGTTTTCTGCTAAACTATCTTAGTCCGGGAATTCTTAATTGCCCCCTTACTTCTGTAGTTTCCCCCATAGCTCTATAGTAATGGATCCTTAGTTTCCCTTTGCTCGTGATCACTTCCTGCTCTTCATCTTGATCCCAGTCTAAGGATTCTTCATTGCCCTTTCACCCTGGTTAGGACTACCTCATCCATTTGAACCCGAAGATTTTCCTTTTGCTTTGCTAGTGTTAGCTTCCTGCTGCAGCAGGTTACTCATATTTCATGATTGACATTTTTACAGGCCAAATATGTCATACTTTGCATGCTGCAATGCTCCATATTTTCTTAACAGTCTCCAAGCGAAGTAGGCTACTCAGAGTTCATTTAATTTCCTTCCAAATTTTTGATAAGTTATCCCGGTATCGCCAAGTTTCAGTTAAAGGGAGGCCCAAACAGCTTAATCTTGGTCTCCCTAGGTTTAAATTTCTTGTTTTAGAATATAGAGAACGTAAATCTATCCAAACAGCTTAATCTTGGTAGATTCTTAGATAGGTAAAGAATCAAAGGAGCCCAACAGCTTAATCTGGGCCCTCGGATGAAATAAGGGTAGTCTGTAGATAGGAAAGCATGAAAAAAAAAATGTAATGATGGGTTTGCAAGTCTAAGTGCACCCAAATCAAAGAAAGAAAATATGTTAGGTAAATAGGCTGGGTAGGTAGTTTCGAAGTTGATGAATCTTAATTGCTCATCAGTTCCAGATTTCCAGGCGTCATCTTTACTCAGGACAGTCAGCAGGCAGTTCTAGGCGAAAAGCTCAAAAACAAGTATAACTAACTCCCTTTCTCCATTTTCCCCCCAATCATTAATTAACTTCCCCAAAAGAGGTCAAGATCTGCTTGATACCTCTAGGTTCCACCATGTTCATATCATTAGCTTGGGTGAAGATCCGCTTTACTCAAAGGAATTCAATATCCCCTCTATAAGATTCTATTCCCCCATTGCAGCCTAAGATTTCTGAAACTTAGCGTTTTCTTACCATCTCCATATTAACCACTGACATTATTATTTAACTCCTTATATTTTCCCTGTCCCCGTACTAAAATTATGTAAATCATCCCCTATGTAAATATCCCTCCCCCTGGTTGAAAAATAAACATAAGTACCCTCGGGAATTGCTCAGTTTACCTGAAACTTAGCAAGAACCCTCATGATGCCCCTTCAAACCATCTTCCAAATACAATGGACTCCTTCCTGAGTATAAAATTCCTTTGAGGTGATCGGACCCCTACCGAAGCCTCAAACGCCTTTCGCACCCACCTACTTACTCCTTCCGACCGCAACAAACCCCTTGCTGACTTCCTTAACACTCCGCAGACCATAGAAAGCTAGATCGCATCACAAGATCGCAGTTTCCTCTCCATGCAAGTTATGACCCATCCGTCGCCACCCGACGCGATATCGCGATATCGGCGATCGGTGGTCGCAAGTGTCAAATGTCCAACTGAAACACCTTCCCGTTCCCCGCCAATGCGATATTGCGATTGCATTAGAGAATTTCATCGCATTGCCTTCAGTATTAGCACCTCGCCATGTCACTTCCATACTAGGGACCCACCGCAGGTTGACGTCATCCACCGTACTACTGACGTCAGCAGCCAGAAAGCCGAAAATTCGCGCAGGAAGAGAAATCGCACTTCGGAGCTCCAGAACAAGAAACATAGGAAGTTTTCGATGCGCGATTAGCGTGAAGAGCTAATCGCGCATCGCTACGAGAAATAGGCCATTTCGGGGAATCTTTGGGGAATCTTTTGATTCCTTAGCCCGTTGTACGCCGAAAAAGCCCGAAAATCGCCCGATCGTGCCAAATTGATCCGGTTTAAAGACAACAGAGGACCAATGACAGAGTTTAAAGTGTATCAGATCAAATCATCAGGTAGCAAGCGTGTCAAAGAGTATCAGTAGGCTGCAGAAGCCATCAATATAGCGGCAAAGAGTATCAGTGAAAATCTTAAGCAGCGGCCCGAAGCAGGTGAATATTTAATAACTTCCAGCAGAGTCAAAGAAAGAGGGCAAAGCCACTCAAAGCCTTCAAATCATAATCATTTCACATTTAACTCGCACCAGAGCAGAACT
>APFE030724246.1:0-18431 GCA_000404065.3 Pinus taeda
CAACTTGGTGGCGGCAAACCTTACCTGTTTGTCTTCGCTGGTCTCCTCAAACTCAAAGAATTTATTCACTTCACTTAACCAGTTTAACAACACATCTGCCGATAAGATTCCGTCATAGGTAGGCAACTCATGCTTCGGTTTATGACTGGATAGCAAAACTGACTTTAACAATCTCAGTTCTGGTGTTATTCCCTCAAACTCATCCTGCTCCGGTTCAACTGCTTCTTCATCACTGTTATTTGTTGGGTTTCTTCTTCCTCCAGCCTCTATCACTGCCAATCTCTCTCGCAAAACTCTTATCTCTTCTTGCAATCCATCATCTACTGGCCTGTGGACCAATCGTCCTCTGCCTCTTCCTCTTCCTCTTGCTCTTCCTCTTGCCTCGCCTTCACCTTCTACCTGCTCCATTGATTCTAATTCAAAAGAACTCTAGCTCTGATACCACTTATGGTGGCTCTCACCGTCTCTCACTCCTACTCTGATCTGACCGTGCCCTGAATGTACTTTAATGTTGACTTTAATGCTGGGTACGATGCCTCGATTGTGGTTTTAGGGTTTATCCCGGACTTTCCGGTTGTAGCCTTACACCTGTCGGTTGCTCCGCCTTTTGTTCACGTTACCTGCGCTTACCTGCTCATTCTTACTCTGCCGCTGCTTGGAGAAATCCGTCTGCAACTGTGATGAACCCTCGCGTTTTCTGTTCTGGTTTATCAGTGGTGACTTACCTGTGTATTGTTGATGCTCTGCGGTTGTGGGTATGTGCCTTCGAGGCCTGTAACAATGCTCTTTCCTCTACACGATCTTATTGTTAAGCTTTAGGCACAGTTTGCTATGTTTTAGATTGGCGCTCACGCTGTCTGTGATTTTTCAAGGGTTAACTGGTTTTTCTCTGGTAACAGGTCCCCTCCACACTCCAACACTCCACTTGGTCACGAGGTAAGGGTTCTTTTCCTTGTTATACAACCCGGTCTTTTTTTCGTTCCTCCACTAACGTTTCTCTGCCACTGTCAACAGGTATGAGCACTCTCTGGTTCTCTTCGAAACCCAAACTCGGCTCGCAGGTAACCCCTTTTTCAAACCCTTGTCTATTCTGTGTTTTATTTCACCGTTTAATGAATGCTTCTTTCAGACATTAACCCTGTTCGATTTCTGGTGACAGGTATTCACCTGTAATGGCTCTGTCGTTAGCAGTATTCTGTAGTCCTGTTGAATGTTCAAACGCTCCGGTCACGGGTAGCATTCCTCCATTTCATAGACTGTATTTTTGTTGTCGGCTCTGTAGATTTAGTAGGTTCTGTAGAAAGGTAGTCTGGCTCTGTAGAGGTTAAGTTCCTCTCTGTTCTTGTTTCGTTCTATTAGTACTATGGCGGTCTGTTGATAGGAAACCCCTGGTCGGGTATTAGTCTTCTCGACTGTTGTCTATTATGGTAGTTCTGTTGCTCGGTTGTCAATTAAATGAGGTGGCATATGGTGCTGTATGTTCTGTTTGTATTTGCGAAAGGGTCGCTTGACAAATCGAACCCTCCTGTTATCGATTTGTGCTCAAGCGCTACAAACCCTCGGCCGCTTGTAACTGTCTGTTCTTAATGCTATGACTCAGAATTTATATGTTAATACATGATTACATTTCAGCAGTGAAACTCTGCCTGTACTGGACTGTGCTTTGTTCTTGTCAATATTTGGAAGATTCTTTCTTAACAGGGAATGCGTATCTTTTGTTTTTGCACGTTAGATAATCATAGATACATGAATGATCTACAATACATGTTCATTTCGTTTCGGTATTTGTTCAATCATGAAATGGGTTATGAGGGTTTTTCAATTTATGAAATACCTGTATATATTTGGATGTCGAGTCTATTCACTTGCCTGTGTGTTTGCTCGTGGGACCCTTCCCTGTGCTCTCCACTTGTTTGCAGACTCTTTCGACCTTCACTGCTTTCTCGTCTCTGGTCCGTGACTTGAATCGATACTTGTATCGTTCGTCTGTACTCTGCTAGCCTCCTCTCCGTTTACTTCCACGCTGTTCGTTTCTGTTAGAACATCTCATATGACATGGCAACTTTACAGTACTAATAATTAACTTGGCATTCGATATTACAGTGATAGAAAAATAATAATTTCATATTTGTCTTTACAGTGATGAAAAGAAGTAACTTGAAATTTATTTCTGGTTAAAGAAATGCAAACTCGAAATGCTGTATTTTCTCTTTTTCTCTTTTCGGGGGGAAGAACCCGTACAATGATGTCCTTCCTGCTTTTAATCTAATGTCCTTAACTGTTCTTGAAGAACACTGTCTTAACAGAAAGCAACTGTTTTTGTCAGTTCTGAAACTAATTCTAACTACTGTAACTTGTAAAGAACTAATTAATTATTTTGTCCTGTTATCAGTTTCCTAAATAACTGCAACAGTGTTCCCCTACAACTCCTAAGTTCTCTCCACCTATAGACAGATAAATAAAATAAACTAAGTAAAAGTAAAGTCACATTATCGACAAGCCTAACACTTGTCCAGTTAAAATAAACGACAATTTGTTCTGAGTTCTTCATGAGACTGTCAGCCTTTAAGTCTCCTCAGAGCTGGATGCTCCTGCATCAACAACCATGAAAAATTTAATGGTCCTAACAGAAATCTAATAATGATTAATAATTAAATTAAAGTTTTGGAATCTTTATTCTATTTTAAAATAAACATGTTTATTGATATAATTAATTTTGACTTCATCTTAACTTTGAGTTACCAATCACATTTGAAATAGTAAACATATAATTTGATATTAAAAACTTGTAATTTCCAAATTAAAAACCTTGAAGAAGTAGCTCTCTTTCATCACTTATAATAACTTTAAAGAAATATTAATAGTTGATAATAGGAAGCACAAAACCATAAAAAGCTTACATTAGTCTAAATTACATAAAGTATTTGTTGACTAAAATATAACTCTCAATAATTAAAATTTAACATTTCCAATTAAAAAAAAAACTAAAAAGAGTAATTCAATTATATGGATATTGAAACTACATGAAAAATGAAAAATGAGTTAAGAAAAAAATAAAAACATATTATGAGCTTTGTTTCTCTACCACCATTGCTTCTCCAATTAACCCTATAATATTAATTGAATTGCTGATGAGAAAAGATGATCGATTATATGAATTAAATTGTTGACCACCAAAAACCTATCAATTATATTGAATGGATTAATAGGAAAATACAAACATATAACGAGCTGTCTCTCTACGATTACTGCTTATAATATTAATTGAATTGCTGACCGCCAAAAGCAGTGTACGACAAAAACCGTGTGCCAAGATTACATAAAATACTATATACCGAAAATTCAAATTGAAGTCTGAACATTCCAAATTTGAACGCACTCGGATAGATGACGTGGTTGCGTAGATAATCATTTAATGAAAAGAAAACCGAAAATTGAAATTGAAGTTTCAACATTCCAAATTTGAACGCACGCGCATAGATGACGTGGTTGCATAAATAATTTCTTGAAAATCATTTGTTGAAAAAGAGAACCCAACTTTTTATATGAAAATTTCAAGAAAAGCATGTCATGCTTTTTCGTTAAACTATGATCCACTCTTCTTTTAACGGATCACAGCTTTTATTCATCTACATTGCCTTTTTCAGATATTAGGAATGGTCTGGAATCTTTACGCGGGTTTGAAATAGATGATGTTCTCTTCTATAGTCGAAAGTTCTCTTCTATCTATCATGTGTATTTGCTCTTCTAAAATACCCGAAAAAACACTTCCAAAATTAGCACACTTCCTCTTCTACCTATCATCTCTTTGTCTGCCTTTCACGTCACAGCCTTTCATTGTTTGGGAAAAGCTGATAGGTACTTGCAGTACAATCTCCATCTTCCAATTCATACACGCTGTGATGCCGACATTCCCAAACCTCACTGTTAATTGCGTGACAGTACCTCCTTCCCTGTTTTTATCAACGACGGAAGTTGAGCGGTTGAGGAAACTGAGATGTCGATTAGCTTGAGGAAATTGAGATCTCGATTTAGTCGTATTTATCGGCGCAGACCTGAAAATCAACATTAGGTTAAGATATTGATACTACTGTTTACAGAAGCAAATGGCTTATTTCTGAAATATAGTTTAAGCATTCAAGGTTAACTGTTCATATATTTTTTCGTTGAGCACAAGTTAGGGTTCCTGCCAATTCCACTCAATAGTTGAGCCCAGATTGCCTGCAAAATTTTGTCATCGACGGCTGCGGTGTGGCACTCAAATAAACGAAGATTTGCTCAGTTGCGTGTGCATGTGTACTTACCTGGACGCTATCAATTTTGCAGCGTCCAGGTAAATCTGTATATCAAAAAACAGTCTCAATGAAAAACAATAACAAAAAAAATCAAAAACAAATTAAAAATTACCACTATCTTAGTTTACTATTTATGTAATAGTTGAAAAACAATTTATGGGAATACAAGTGTCTGACAATTCAATTGAAATATTTCTTTATAAACATAAAATAATAATAAAAAATATATTTTTTCATAAACAAATAAATTTTTGATATGAAAAACATAGTTTTCTAGTTGTAGACCATGATTATATATATATAAAAGAACAAAATCTACTCTTCTTCTCCTCTTCAATTGGGTGCAGGAGAATGAAAATTGATTCATCAATGGTATAATACTTTAGAAATGATGTAATTAATGAAAAAGGTATATTTATAAATTTTATTGAAGTTACTTTTTGTACATAAATAACCTTAAAATCATTAATTCCTATGGAGGATGTTGTGGGTGAATTTTTTCTACAAAATAAGAAGGAAATACATTGGAGAAATTCAAATTGTATGGGAGATTGAAAAATAGTTCCATGATCAAAACACATGTGAGAAACCATTGCCATAAAACCTAGTTTTATGATCTCCAAGGAAATCAATTTAAATAACAACTTTTTTTTGATAAATTAAGGAAATTCACTTACAAAAATTACAAACTCTAAAAATAAAGTTTAATTGAGCATTTTGTCATTATATATGCATTAATGAATGCTATAAATGTTTTCCAAAGAGTAATTTACAAGAGAAAGGTGTTGTAGAAAAGTTTAGACTTCAAGAAAAATATAAATAAATTGTTGGGTTATTCAATGAACTTAAAGACAACCTGACCAACACAGTTGTCACAAATTAAAAATTAAACTATATTTTTAATTAAAGTGTATTTTTCTCCAATCATTAGATACAAAAATTGTAATAACACAATTGTAATTTTTAATTCATAAGACCAAATTTTCAGTATTTTCAAAAAAAAAAAATATTACAGTTCCCAAAAATTAAGCAAAAAAATTCAGGAGGGTAAGGAGAACATGCTGGAGGTATTGGAATGTAAAGAAAATACACAAGCTTCTTTTATCACATATGACAATCATTAATCATATGAAAACGTAGAAAAGGGAAAGGAGACAATTGAATACTTAAATGTGGGTTGTTCTTTGCAAATTAATCTCAATACCATGATATAAGGGACGGTGAAATAAAGATCTCATTTTAAACCAAATTAGAAGGGAGAAATGGCTACCATAAATCATTTTCCTTGAAAATTGGGGTAAAGGAAAATTAGTATCTTCTAATTTTTTTAGATCTCCCTTGAAATAAGGCTATGCTAACCTCTATGCCAATTTTTCTTATAAAATAATTTTGGGGCTACTACTAATAATGAACTATGATCCGAAAAACATTTCCATCCAAAATTTGAAACCCTTAAATTTTTTCCAATGGCTAAATTTCACGCTAAAATTTTCCACTAAGATTACTTTTGGTTGAGGTATACATGCAAAAAAAAATACTATAGATAATCACAATATAAAGTGTAATAAAGTTATAGTTTAGTTAATTTCTATGTCTTCTTAATTTATATGGCTTCCCTAGTTTGTTAATTTAATGTTAATATTTTCTTTTACCTTAAATTGAAAATAAATTCGAAAATAGATATGCTTATAATTATGCTAATTGGAAAAATAGATCTTCCATAGTTATAATTTAATTATTTAGTTGATGGCATATATTTAAACCTGATGGAATATGTTGGAACATTCATAGTAATATTGACATATTTCACCCTGAAATTTTCCACTAAGATTTCTTGTCGTTGTTGAAATATGCATGCCATTCTGTTTCTTTATAAATAATAACAATATAATTTTTAATAAAGTTATAATTTTAGTATTTTCTTCTAATGTTAAGATCCTAGTTCTTACTTGCAAGTGGAACGGGAGCTCTGCAACTCAGGCACGCAACAGAGATCGATCCAGAGCTGCCGAGTCGACAGTGATTCGCGGATCGGCTGAAGTTGGAACCGCTCTCGTATGGGGGCCATGTCCCTGATCTAACAAGGGTCGGTTTCTCCCTCAAGGAACTCAGTTATGGAACGAGGAGATGGTGCCGAACCCCATCAGAACTGCAGGCATTCAATGCCTTCGTGGCGGCCACAGGAAAACGCCAACCTTCTGGACCACAGCTTAAGTTTGTCAAAAAGCTGGAAAACATTCCAACGGTGTCCTTGCCGGTGGAGGACACATGCATATCAGCTCTGAACCTTTCCGAAAGAGGGCTAATCGGACAGTTCACAGGGCTATGGCCCTCCTCGAAAGGAGTAGAAGAATGGGTAAAGCGCAACTGGATTCCCCTGGTCGAAGAAGGAATAAAAAGTCACTTCGTGGGAAAGGGTTTTTTCGCGTTCGTGTTCGAAAATGCAGAGGATAGGAGCCTGATCTTCAGAAACGGGCCATATTTCATGGGCCCTGAAGGGCTGTACCTGAATAAATGGTCTCCCTACTTCGACCCATCCCAAGATGTACCTAAGGCGGTGCTAGTCTGGGTGCACCTATCACATCTTCCTCTTCGTTGTTGGAGCCAGAAATTGCTGCAATCCATAGGAAATGCTCTTGGAAAATACATAGATCAGGCCCCAAAGAAGGATCAATACTCTTGTGCGAGAATCTGCGTGGAGGTTGATCTAGAAATCGGGCTTCCCGAAGCCGTCAAGCTATCGGTGGCAGAATGGACGCACATTCAAGAACTAGATTACGAGCAACTTCCATTCAAATGTCGATATTGCCACGAATACGGACACTTCGCAAGATATTGTAAGAAGAAAAACGAGGAATCTACTGAGAAAGAAAAAGGAGAGCAATGGAAACAAGTTAAAAAAGCAGCAAACAATATGCGGAGCAACAAAAACAAAGGCAAGGAGATAGGGAGGAAAACAGGACAAGAAACGGAAAGCCAACAAAACGTTGGGAGCAAGGAAGGCACCAGCGCAGTGGAGGACAAGAACCCATTCGAATCTCTCACACCACGCACAGAAACCATGGAGAAGGAGCATGAAGATCCATCTCAGCACAAAGACAGTGAAATGCAAGATCCAGGTAACACATCTAACCCGAATCCAAGCAATATCACCTACCCTTCATATGCAGACATAATCAAGAAGAAAAAGAAAAAGACAGAATACGCCGGCTCATCGGATGATGAAGAAAGACCATCCAAGCGAGCGGGAAGGAGATCAAACAAAGAGGTAAGGGAAGAAGAATCAGAAAAGCAAAAAACCCTAGGAAGTCAAGCTACCTTAGAAATGACTCTCGGAGAAACATCAGGCCAAGGGCATCCAAGGGAGGAGGCCCCACACCAACAAGTTGTAAATGATGAACCTGAACTTGGTATCTTGGAACTGCAGGGGTCTGGGTAATCCCAACAAGGCAAAGGCCATCAAGGATCTAATGAAAATGGAACCCATAGACGTACTCATGCTCCAAGAGACCAAAATAGAAGGGGAGACCCTTCTAAATTCTAGCACCTTTAAATGGAAATTTGACTCAGGGAAGGTAATCAGTGCAAGAGGATCAGCATGAGGGATAGGTACATTCTGGTCAAAGAACCTATTCACCCTTGGCAAAACACATGAGACTCAACACTGGATATATACAGAACTTTGGCATACAACAGGCAAAGTCAAATTAGATTTGTTCAATATGTATGTCCCGGTGCATTATGGGGAGAAAAATGAATGCTGGAAAACTCTAATAGAATACATAGAGCAATGCAGTCCCACAAATATAATCATAGGAGGAGATCTGAATATAATCTTAGACCCAAAAGAAAAGCGAGGAGGGTCCTACACAAGAGATCCCTTCCTCCTCACTGTGGAAAATCTAATCCAATCCTGGGATTTGGTAGACTTCAAACTGGTGAAAGGAACATATACTTGGACAGACAACAGAACAGGGGAACAACACATTTCAGCAAGGTTAGATAGATTCCTCGCTAGCAGTGCTATTATGATGGATAATAGAATGGTCCTCTCCATGATCCTGCCAAAATTAACATCGGACCACAAACCAATTCTTCTGCACATAAAGGAGGAAGAAGACCTCGGCCCCCTCTCCTTTAGATTCAGCCCTCTCTGGGCCAAAAGAGAGGGGTTTCTTGATACGGTACAAACAACTTGGGAAATAGAAATCTCAGGCTCCCCAAGCTATGTATCGAAGAAAAAAATTAAGAATACCAAAAAGTCACTCAAAGAATGGATAAAGAAAGAAGTCAACACCCCCACCAACCAGAGGAAACCATACGGTTCCTTTAGAAATGAGGAGGAATTTTGGCGATTAAAATCTCATAGCCTGTGGCTCAAATCAGGAGACATGAATACAACATATTTCCATAGACAGTACAGGCCGAGTATATCAAGAAATCACATCGCAGAAATTACTACCACCAATGGTTAGGCATGCAGAGGCTTCGAACAGATAAAGGAGGCAGCAGTAAACCATTTTCAGAATCTTCTCAGCGCCGGAAAAGATGGAAACGAGGAGGACATGGAAGAATTCCTTATCAATATACCCCAGCTAGTAAGCTTAGAAGACAAGGAATCTCTAATAAGGCCAGCTTCAGAAGAAGAAATAATAAACATAGCCTGGTCCATGGAGCCAGATAAATCCCCTGGCCCCGACGGATTCTCAATTCACTTTTCTAGAATATTCTGGGAGATAATCAAAACTGATCTGATGAGAATGGTCCAGGGCTTCATGAGGAAGGCAATAGTCGGAGGCGGCATAAACTCAACTTTTCTCGCTTTAATCCCAAAGGAAAATAATCCAGGCACCTTTGACAGATATAGACCTATATCATTATGCAATTCATCATATAAGATCTTGGCCAAGTTGATGGAAAATAGAATCAAGCCACTTCTTCAAAAATTAATTACCCCAGCTCAAGGAGGCTTTGTGAAAGGTCGAAATATCCTGGACAACGTCATTCAAGTGCAGGAAGTACTGCATTCAAGTCAACTGTGTAGAGAACAAGGTATGTTAATCAAACTGGATATGTGCAATGCTTTTGACAGGGTAAATAGATTCTTTTTATATAGGGTTCTATCAGCTTTTGGCTTCAACCAGAATTTTATTGATATAATTAACGCCTGCTTGGAAAATATATGGATAGCGCCAATGATAAACGGAAGACCTGCAAACTTTTTTCTAGCCACAAGGGGCCTGAGACAGGGGGGCCTCTCCAAGAATAGCATCAACTTTCAAATCCATCCTTCAGAAATTTTGCAACATAACTGGCGCTCTAGTAAGTGAAAAGAAGAGTGCAGTGTATGGCTGGAACACAGAGCAACAAACAATAAGGAAAATAGTAGAAGATCTGGGATACATCTGGTATGCAGAATGGGAAAGAATTAAATATCTGGGACTACCCATAACTTTGGGCTCAAACATGAGCCACCTGTGGGACGAAGTAATAGTTAAATGCAAGAAAAGGATAAAAGCGTGGGGAGTCTTCTGGTTATCTACAGGAGGCAAACTTATATTGATCAAATCCGTTCTCTCAACGTTGGAAACATTCTAAGTGGCCCTGATGATGGTGCCCAAACACATCTCAGACGAAATTTCTAAATATATTCACAACTTTTTGTGGAACGAGGGGTGAGGGAACAACAATAGGTTTCATTTAATCAGATGGGAAACAGTTAAAAGGCCGATGGTGGAAGGAGGCCTTCAGGTGGGTGATCCTCGGCTAGCAAACGTGGCCTTGGGATGCAAACTGCTGTGGCAATTTTGTGAGGCGCCCAACCACCTGGTAAGCAAGATCCTTAAAGAGAAGTATTTTAAAAACCGATCCATAATGAGGTGCAAAACGGAAAAGCACCCCAAAGGCACGCAGGCCTGGAAGTTGTGTGTAAAAGGCATCGAATTCTTCAGAAGCGAATTATAAAGAATTCTAGGCAACGAGAAGAATATGAACATATGGAAAGATCGCGTAATGGGACATCAGCCACTAAAACAAAAAGCAGAGATCGTCGAGATCAGAGCTTGGCTTCGAGCGAGAGGAATTAAAAAAATAGAGGATATAACCGAATGGGACAACAAAGGCAACTGGCTACGATGGAAATGGCCCAGAATTCCAGAACAACTAAAAAACCAGTTTGTTGTACTCAATGATGAAATTGTAGATTTTACACCAATTCATATTGATGAGGAGGATACCTGGGGATAGGCTAAGAAAGGAATATATACAGCAAAGCAGGGATACTATCAACTACAAAGCCAGCAAGACACACCACATGAGGGATCAGTCTGGAAGCAGATTTGGGACATCCCAAAATTCAACTTTTTCTTTTGGATCTTATTCCATAACAAAATTCTCACAGGTGAAAACTTGAGCAAAAGGGGTATAGCAGGACCACACAGATGCATTTTATGTAAAAAAGAGCTAGAAACAGCAAGTCATCTGTTTATAACTTGTGAGTTTGCGAAGGAGGTATGGTCTACTTTCTTGTCCGGACTAAACATGAGTGCCCCTCTCCAAAGCACAATAACCTCCATGTTCACATCTTGGAAAGAAAACTACCCTCATCAAATTGCCAACAAATCAATTTGGAACAAGGTATGGACAACTGTGCCTAAATATGTTTGTTGGAAAATCTGGTTAGCCCGGAATGAGGCAATCTTCAATAACACTGAGCAACCAGCAATGAAAGTGGCGAAACAGGCAAAGAAGCTCCTCCTAGAAACTCTAAATCATCATACAACAAAGGAAGATAACTCGCTAAGAAAAGAAGAAAGCGTGTGGTTGGAAGACTACACAGGAAAAGGCAGACAGCAAGCACCACCGCGACCAATCCACAAAGAAAGGTGGCAGATTCGAGAAACCGAAGATAATTTTTAGAAATGGATGAAATCCCAGGAAATATGCACCATTCTCTTTGACGGAGCCTCAAAAGGAAATCGAGGGAGAGCTCGAGCAAGTGGACTGATTTACTACCGGAATGGGAAAAAAGAAGAATTTAGCTGGGGCCTGGGAGTGAAAACAAACAACCAAGCAGAAATACTTAGCCTCTGGAAAGCTTGCCAAATTGCAAGCAAAGAAAATCCAAAGGAAATCTTAATAATAGGAGATTCAGAACTGCTGATAAAAACATTGGCAAAAAAGGAAAAGCTCAAGGATCTGACTCTAAACAAGCAACTATCAAGAGTGAACAAAATATTGAAAGATCTCTGCTCGGTTCAAATATACCATATTCTTAGAGGACTAAACAAGGATGCAGATAGGTTGGCAAATATAGGATGCACTCTTCAGGAATGAATGATCAACATTAATGCAGGAAGCCCAACTAAGGCATAAATTCCCTAAGTGAAAGAGTGTTGTAATCAGCAATGGAATTGTAATGGCCGTTTAGGCAATGCCCGGTCTTACTATGAATAAAAATAACCGTTTCAGTTAAAAATTAAAAAATAAAAAAGAATGCTAGTTCTTAACTTATGGCAACACTTCTTGTTTCTATAAATAACTCATGAAAATGTTCCAGTTCACATCATCCATGTAGTGATATGGGATCATACATATAATATATTAACATATTACAACATTTACCATTAAAAATTTTGTCATATTCCATGTCTTCGTCCATTCTTTGGGAAAATAGTGTCCTCCCATAGTTTTCCAAGACATTTATAATCATGTCATTTAGATGTCCATGATAGTACTTATTCAGATTACATGTCGATCGAATAAGTGATTATACTCTCCAAACAAATTGGTATTTTATTTATACCTTATTCATTTTGGGTAGTATTCCTCTATAATCTGATAATTTATCATACACTCCATATAGAGTGGCATTTACTTCTCAATTGAATAATATTTTTTTTTTAATATTTCAAAAAGTATTTTTATTTTACTGATTATATTTAGGTAATTTTTAACCTTATCTTATTTAAAATTTAATTATAAACTAAAAAATATAATTTTAAAATATTAAATTTATGTAGTATGAATTAAATTTTATTTTTAACCCTAAATTTATCAAGCAACACAAAACTATTTTAATATCAGATTTAATATTCTAGGTATTTTTATTTTTTTGAAACAATAACTTTTATTTATGGAGGGGAAAATCTCATTAAAAGACGTGAATTTATATATATAGAAGTTTAGTTTGTTATAGCCAAAACATGCCAACTTTCTTATTTACTCATAATTTTCAAATGGAGTGATTTCCATGTATTTTTACTCTCCAAATTAATAAAGAACTTGGCTAAGCTATCGTTGTTCATACTTTTAATAAGGGTTTCATATTTGGAACCATGCAAATGTTTGAGTAAATGTATCTACCATCAATGTTCTCTTCTTTGAATAAAAAGTGTTTGAAGAAACGTTTTCATGCAAAGTGTTTTTGAAAATGTATGAAATTTTTTTTTGAGAATTACTACAAGATTCACTAGCGTGTTTTAGTTGGTGACATTAAGGATCATGATTGTGTAATTTGACATAATGAATCCTTCCAATCACCTCGAAAGAAGGAAAATTATGCATTTTTGGATTCAAATGAATATTTGTAGGAACAACGCATAAGGATGGATCATAGATTCTTTGGATTGTTATTGTGTATGTGAGAGTGAGAGGGGAGCTCACCCATATATGCCTCTGCAATTCATGTGATGTAATGAAGATCATAACCCATGGCCCACTGGAAGCTTGCTCTAATGATTTTAAGACCCTACGACAAATTCCGATACATGAATGTACCCTAAGGACAAATTGAATCCATTTATATTTATCTTCTAATATTTATTTGAATCTAATTATAGCCAAGAGAAACATCCATGAAGAAGAGAAAGGCAAAAAAAGAAGCAAAAAACAATCAAAATTATCTCTAAACATAAAATCATACAAAGTAAAGTGTGCATGTTATTTTTGGAAGAAAACTCTATACTAAAAAAATTTAAACACCCAAATCCAATAACCAAAATAATATAAACTATGTTACCTCCCATATGACTTAGAAAAAGAAGTAAGAACATGAGTAACTAACTATCAAATATGTTTTCAAATCTTTAAAACCTTTAGTATTAAATAGCTTTAAAATATCTGAAATGTATTTAAATTATCAATATTAAAAAAAATACATTTTTATTAGAAATTTACATATTAGCACAATTATATAAATTAAATGGTTAGAAAATGTTAATAAACAACAAACACAAAAACATTTGCCTCATAATACATCTCACTTTGCTAAAATTAAAAAAAAAAAATGGAATTAACTATATCATTATTATTATTACAAGTTTAACATATATTCATTTGAGAAAGCATGGAGTAATTCTTTTATCCATAAAGATTTATATCCAATTTATTACTGAGTTTCTTAGTCTAAATAGGGTATGCTATAATACCATGGGCAAGACCCATGGCTATAATACCATGGGCAAGACCCATGGCTTCCTGAAGCCCAAAAAAACATAACTCATTTCATATGAAACTTGCTCATAAGATATTTTGTTAATTAATCAATTTCACTAAATCAACAAAAAAAAAAATACAACCAGCTTCCACATAAATATGAATCTTTGATTTGTGTATACTACTAAGAAAATTATAGAATATTTAATGGTCCTACCATAAATCTAATAATAATTAATAATTAGATTAAAATTTTGGAATCTCTATTCTATTTTAAAAGAAACATGGTGGTATAATTAAGTTTGACTTCATCTTAATTTTGAGTTACCAATCACATTTGTAAATGACTAAACATATAATTTGATATTAAAAACTTGGAATTTTCAAATTAAAAAATGCATATCAAACTTAAGAGTAAATTTGTTACTAGTGAAACCTAAACGAACACATGCTACATAGATTATTGAATATTGAAACCTAAATAAAGACATGCTATATATATTATTGAATATTGAAACCTAAATAAAAACATGCTATATATATTATAGAATACATAAAATGGAAGAAATAGAGAAATGTAACTAGCTCTCTTGAATCACTTGTAATAACTTTAACACATTAATTATTAATAATAGAAAACACTCCACAAGAAAGAACTTACCCTAAATTAGATTATATAAAATTATCATAAAAAAAGATAAAATATAAATGCAAATGAAAAATTTGTGATTTTCAATTAAAATAAAAAATTATTAAAGCTAAATTAAAATAGTCAATTATATTGAATGAATGCTTTAAGACAAAAAGAGAGAAATATATGATGCTCTCTATCATCATTGCGCTTCTCCAGTTAAATTTGTAATATTATTTGAATTGTTGACTGCCAAAACAAGAGGAGCAGAAAAGGACTACCCAATATTACATAAAATATTATTTACCGAGTATCAAAGATTCCATTTAAATTCAAATTCAGGCGTCAACATTCCAAAACATTCTAAATTTGCACCGACCTCGTTAGATGTGAATGTAAAGAGAATTCCTTGAAAAGCATCTTTTTCACTAGAATTGAATTTCAAGAAAACCCAACTACTTTGCACTAGAATTGAATTTGAAGAAAAGCATCTGAGGCTTTTTTGTGGTCCACCCCTTTAACGGATCACAACTTTTTTGAGATAGACGAGGGATGGAATTTTTATGTTTTTGAGATAGACGAGGGATGGAATTTTTATGTCGGTTTAGTAGATGAGTTCGTTGTGCGGTGCATAAATATATGTCTGCTTGCAGTGAATCTTTTTTGTGTTTCCAGCACTTTTCCTATATATGTCACCGTGATCAAATGTTTGTGTGGCCGTTACTGGTAGAAAAGAAGAGTTTAGGATTTTGGTGTCTTCATGTTCTCTTGACTGTTCGTTTCTGGGAAGCGCCATTTTGGTTTCTGGTTTTTGTGTCTTGGTCCCAATCAAAGGCTTTGTGTTTTTGTTCCAAATCAAAAACTGTGCGTAGAATTTAATGGCCGAAATTTGTAGGTTGACCGAAGAGGACAGCAATGGATCTGGACCTTTCATCCGTTCGAGGGGATTCTCTGTTGGTTGCAATTGTTGAATTATCTTTCTATTGATCATCACAATAGATTTGGACAGTTCCAGAAGATCCCCGCTGCATCCAATCGATTGAGATCAACGGTATTTCCTGATTTTGTTATTCATTTCGATATACCATTTATCTCTTTGTAAATCTGACTATTCCAGAAGATCCTCTCCTGTATCCAAATCTGACTATTCCAAAAGATCGTCTCCTGTATCCAAATGAAGTAAATTCCTTCTATCTGGCGAGTGCATTGCAGAGAGGCATAAAAAGCCATAGTGAGGCTGATGCAGGAGCTACGAAGAAGCCTCTAGAGAGATTTTTTATTTAGTTGGAGGAAGGGTCATTTAAAGTGCTAGTGGCTAGAAGAATTTTTAGAGAGCCAAGCCAAAGGATTCCAGACTAGCGATAGTCATCAGAGGCAATTCCCAAACCAACGTATTTTAGGCTTGCACAGAGGGTGGGGAAGCCGGTTGGATTGGCTCGATTGAGCCAAGATTGCCTGTGGGGATCAAAAAAAGTTCTCACAATACTTCTGCCAGTATTTTTCTCTGCTTGGATTGTCAGTTGGGAATCCATAGATTGTACTCATAATTTATTGTTGCTTAATAATAAAAACCCTCAACTGCTACACCAATTTTCCCAAGTTGGGTTTTTCCGGGGACATTTGTCTAAAAATAACGTTGTCATTTTTATGTGTGTGTGCTAGAATTTTCTCAATTTCCAATGCTATTATTTTCCGCAGTTTTTATTTGTGAAGGTTACAATTTGATTTATTCAATATTTGTCGTAGCAAATGAATTGTTAAATTAATTAACAATTAGATGAATAATTTCCAATTGTTGCAATAGGATTTCAGTGGTGAAATTTTCACATGGTATCAAAGCATAAGTGATCAACCAGGAAGTGCAGGAGCGGAGAGAGAATTTCCCTGCTTAGAGGAGAAGCATGATGAAATTCTTGAGGCAGCACAGTTCCTTGACAGACAAGCCGAGTTGCTAGGGCAGGAAAGTCGTTTTTCAGTTGCGGGGTGCAAAAAATTCGGTTTGCCCAAGATAGTGGTCCTAACATAAATATAATAATGATTAATAATTAAATTAAAGTTTTGGAATCTTTATTATATTTTAAATGAAACACGTTTATTGATATAATTAATTTTGACTTCATATTAACTTTGAGTTACCAATCACATTTGAAATAGTAAACATATAATTTAATATTAAAAACTTGTAATTTTCAAATTAAAAAATGCATGTCAAAATTAAGAGTAAATCTATTATTATTGACATCTAAATAAAGACATGTAAAAAATATATTGAAATCTAAATGAATATATATATATATATATATTATTGAATAGATACAAATGAAATAACATAGAGAAATGAAACTATCTCTATTTGGTTACTTATAGTAATCTTGAAGAAGTAGCTCTCTTCCATCACTTATAATAACTTTAAAGAAATATTAATAGTTGATAATAGGAAGCACAAAACCATAAAAAGCTTACACTACTCTAAATTACATAAAGTATTTGTTGCCTAAAATATAACTCTCAATAATTAAAACTTAACATTTCCAATTAAAAAAAACGAAAGAAAACAATTTAATTATATAGATATTGAAGCTACATGAAAAATGATTTAAGAAAGAAATAAAAACATATTAAGAGCTTTGTTTCTCTACCACCACTGCTTCTCCAATTAACCCTATAATATTAATTGAATTGCTAATGAGGAAAAGATGATCAATTATATGAATTAAATTATTGACCACCAAAAGCCTATCAATTATATTGAATGGATTAATAGATAAATACAAACATATCACGGGCAGTCTCTCTACGATTACCGCTAATAATATTAATTGAATTGATGACCGCCAAAAGCAGTGTAGGACAAAAGCCGTGTGCCAAGATTACAGAAAATTCAAATTGAAGTCTGAACATTCAAAATTTGAAAGCACGCGAATAGATGACGTGGTTGCGTAGATAATTTCTTGAAAAGCTTTTCTTGAAAAGAAAATCCAACTTTATATACCGAAAATTCAAATTGAAGTTTTAACATTCCAAATTTGAACGCACGCGCATAGATTACGTGGTTGCATAAATAATAATTTGAAAATTATATTTTGAAAAGAAAACCCAACTTTTTATATGAAAATTTCAAGATGCTTATGCTTTTTCGTTAAACTATGATCCACTATTCTTTTAACGGATCACAGCTTTTTTGAGATACATTGTTTTTTTTAATTAAACTTTGTTTTATAATTAATTATTTATATTGTAATTTTATATATATATTGTTTGTTATATTATCATGTATATATTGATAAAGAGAATGAAATGATATCCAATTTTATTTTATTTTCAAGTTTTTTAAGGAGGTGGAGGTGGAGGTGGACGTGGTGAAGGAGGAGATGGAAGTGGATGTGGAGGAGGGAGATGAGGAGGAGGAGGAGATGAAGGATGAGGAGGATATGAAGGTGGAGGTGGAGGAGGACAAGGTAGAGGTAAGAGGTGGAGGAGGAGGTGGAGGTCGTTGTGGAGGAGGCAGTGGTGGAGATGGAGGAGGTGGTGGTGGAGGAGGAGGAGGAGGCGAAGGTAGAGGTGGAGGTGGTTGAGGAGTGGACTCAGAGGAGGAGTTAGAGGCAGAGGCTTAGGTGGTGGAGGTGTAGTAGTAAGGGGTAGGGGTGGAGGTGGAGGAGGAGAAGGTGATTGAGGAGGAGGTGTACATGGATGCAGATTAAAAGGAGGAGGAGGAAGAGGATGTCGATGTGGAGGAGGTGGTAGTGGAGGAAGAGGAGGAGGAGGAAGAGGAGGTGGTGGAGGAGGAGCGGTCAAAGGTGAAGGTGTTGGGGGCAGTGGAGGTCTAGGTCGAGGAAGAGGAGGTGGGCGAGGTGGGAGAGGTAGGAGAGGAAGAGGAGGAGGAGGAGGAGGAGGATAAGGAGGTGTAGTAGGTGGAGGTGGAGTAGGTGGATGTGGAGTTGGTGGATGTGGTGGAGTTGGAGGATGTGGAGAGGGAGGTGGAGGAGGTGGTGGAGGAGGAGGTCGTGGTGGAGGAGGAGGTCGTGGTGGTGATGGTGGAGGAGGAGGAGGTGAAGGTGGTGGTGGAGTTG
>APFE030724253.1:0-11604 GCA_000404065.3 Pinus taeda
AAGAGCGGTCTTGACCTCCCTCAACCTCTTCAACATCATGAATGAAGAGGCAAACTGTGTATCAACAATCTTCAACAATGATAGATTGTTGTACTCCTTGTAGATAGTGAGGGAATTTGTATGATTTTGCACACAATTATGAATATGTCATGCATCCTCAATAATGTTACCAATCCAATGCACATCAGAAGCAATGGATTTCAGTGCTAAGTTCAATGAATGGACAATGTAAGGTGTCCAAAACACTTGTGGATATTTAGCTTCCACAATCATACCAGTAGCCTTGCAAACATGTGCATTATCTGTAATGATTTGCACACAAGAATCAACACCTGCATCTTCAATAACTTTAATAAATAAGTCACCAATAAATTGTGCATCCTTGTATTCTCCAAGTGTATCCACTGCTTTCAAGAAAACTGGACCATTCAAGGAAGACACCATGAAGTTGATGATTGGGTGTCGTGCTGGATCTATCCATCCATCAGAAACAATGCTAACCCCAGCTGTTGGCCATGATGCTACAATAGGCTCAAGCATTTTTTGCACCTCTTTTTTGCCTTTGTCAACAATGTGGTTCTAAGCTTCTCTAAACCAGGAGGGACATACCATGATGGAGACCCGTGAGTTAGAGCTCGACACATCTCAATAAATAGAGGTGAGCGTGCAACATTAAACGATATGAAGTTTTGATAGAAAAAGAAGGCAATGGTGAGATCAAGCTCTTCCCGTTTCTCTTTTTGAAAAATCTTGTCCATTGGACCAAGTGTAATTTCTCTTCTTTTTGCTGCTTGTCCCCCAATAGAACTCTCAAATGGAAATTTGGTGGTGCCTTTCCTCAAAAATGGAAGGGGGTCTTGGTTTTTCTTGATTTTGCAGCCACATTTTCCATACCAACAATGAACTCCTTTTCCATTTCTTTCCTCTTTTGTAAAGGAACAACTTTACAAGCTCCAATTCCACAACCTGGTAAAGCCAACAAATGGCCTTTCACATGGTAATATGTGCTTTTGAAAGAAATGTGGCAAAAGTTGCATCTCCATTGCACATTGCCTCCTCCCTTCCCCTTGGTGTTGTCCCATCCTCTTTTCTGACATATTTCCACAAGGGATATTTCTCAATGTTGTCTTTAGGTCCTCCTCTTCCCTCAACATTACTTGCAGCAAACTCTGATGATATTGGGGGAGGAGGGGCATCTCCAATGGAGACATTATTCCTCTTCCTTTGCCCCCTAACTGCTGCTTTTGATTGAGCCATGAATACTGTAAAAAAATAAACAAAACATGCACAAATTTGTAAAAAAAAATCATATACAAACTGCTGTAATAGAAATGCAAAAAAATAGAGATGAAATGCACTTACCTGGTGCTTGAATCTCCTTGCTGAATGCTCCACACCCTTAGCTCCTTGCTCCAAACCCTTAGCTCCTTGCCCACAACTCAAAGTATGCAAAACTGAAAGAGAAATATGGTAAAAAACATAAAGAACAGTGCCTTTTTTATGCCCGCGGGTTTCAATTTTGGGGATTCGAATCCCAGAATTGGGACACGTTGTGTCCTAACGGGACACGTATGGGATTCGTACATGTCCCATTAGGACACGACGTGTCCCCTTTTGGGATTCAAATCCCAGCGAATCGTGTTCGATTCGCAGGATTCGGACACGTGGCCCCTTTATAACGAATCCAGTTACTTAGGTTGTTAGTATAAGCAAGAAAAAACATTGAACTATATGCAAATGTGCAAGCTCTATACTTTTTTGTTTAAACAATGCAAGCATTTGTGATAGATTAATGGCATCTTTTAGTATTTGGCCTCATGAGGCAGTTTGGAATACTCTGTAGTATCTAATCTTGTCATTTTGTTAATATTGATAAAATTACTTGACTTTTTTCGTTGGAAAAAACATAAAGTTTGAATCACCATATAAGTAATGTACTTTCCCTTCTATGTTGTAACTTGCATTTAAATGAAGTGAAGGGTGTCAAAGATATGGAGGAGGAACTAATGGATTGTGAGGAGGATGAAGACAAATCTCTTCAAAAATCAATCTTCATGACTAAAGGGAGTTGAATGAGATTTGGAATGGATCAAAGACATTCTATGAAGACATCAGGAAGCAAGAAGATCTAAGCCTAAGGCAAACCTTACAAAATACCATCCAAAAAGTTGGTGCCTAGATCAATGAGGGCATCATTCGTCGTGGTATTGAAAGGAATGCAGAAAAGGACAAAAATAATACCCATGGATATACAAAGGTAAATGATGAAATCCCTGATGTCCAAGCTAGAAATATAGAGGATAAGGAACCTACTCCAGGACAAGAGGAGTTTTTATGGTTGACAATTCAAGTTGGAATCAACCATAGTTTCAAGGTACCGGGGTTTTCATCTATCCAAGGAATATTGTCAAAGAAATACCCCTAGAAGAATCATCTAGAGATAGAGAAAATTATGGATATGGTTGAATAATGATCCAAGAAAATGAGAAGAAACTTAATCGTAAGAAGGTAAAATTGAAAGGAGAGAATGTTAGGCTGGTTATATGGGAGTATTTAGGGATCAAATCTATAATGGGGAGAAGTGTAGAAAAATAGGTGAGAGAAGTCTCTTTGTATAAGTGGACAGAGAAGAAATGGCTAGATTTACTTGACTACATTCTAATTTGATATATCTCGATTCAAGGTTGACTAGCATTTGGATTTAGGAAATGTGAAGACGTTGAAAAGATTATGGGAAAAAAAGCTTCTAGGGAGCTTCCTACCTAGACACAAGAAGATGGCATCCTAGGTTAGATATATAGAAGGAATTAGTATAAGTGAAACCCATATAGGTCAAGATGGAAAGGCTTCCAATGGAATTATGGGATTGATACCCTAAAGGCCATGGGAGGAAGCTTAATAGGAAAGTTCATAAACATTGAAGACCATTTTAGCCAAATAGTGGACAAGGGAGTGGTTAAAATTCTAGTAGAATTTGATACCCAGGTGCAGGTGTGGTGTGGATGTGTTTACCAAAGGAAATTGAAGTAAAATTATGGATATGGTTGAATAATGATCCAAGAAAATGAGAAGAAACTTAATTGTAAGAAGGTAAAATTGAAAGGAGAGAATGTTAGGCTGGTTATATGGGTGGATTTAGGGATCAAATCTATAACGGGGAGAAGTATAGAAAAATAGGTGAGAGAAGTCTCTTTGTATAAGTGGACAGAGAAGAAATGGCTAGATTTACTTGACTACATTCTAATTTGATATATCTCGATTCAAGGTTGACTAGCATTTGGATTTAGGAAATGTGAAGATGTTGAAAAGATTATGGGAAAAAAAGGTTCTAGGGACCTTCCTACCTAGACACAAGAAGATGGCATCCTAGGTTAGATATATAAAAGGAATTAGTATAAGTGAAACCCATATAGGTCAAGATGGAAAGGCTTCCAATGGAATTATGGGATTGATACCCTAAAGGCCATGGGAGGAAGCTTAGGAAAGTTCATAAACATTGAAGATCATTTTAGCCAAAAAGTGGACAAGGGAGTGGTTAAAATTCTAGTAGAATTTGATACCCAGGTGTGGGTGTGGTGTGAATGTGTTTACCAAAGGAAATTGAAGTAATTTAGGGAAATGGACTTATATTCAATATCTTGATTATTAGAAGATCCCTTCATATCCTTAAAATTCAAAGTAAGATAATATTTATAGAGGAATTTCCCAAAACTTAATAAAAAAGGTGTGGAAGAAAAGAGGTAAGTGTGTTCAAAAGAAGTTTTGGGCTATCCAATCAAGAAACTGGAAGGGAAATAAAATGTGAGTCTTGCATAATTAAAGGGTATAAATATAAAATAAAATAATAAACATATAAATACATATTCATGCAAAAATAAGAATTCTTAAATAGAAGATTCTCATAAGAGTACAACCTTAGCAACAATGAACTAGCAAAGTGCATTAAAAAAGTATGGAAACAATTTGTCACTATTCAATTTGTTGTCTTCCAAGGATCATAATAAGGGGAAGAAGTTAATTAATGGAGTATATTGAGAGGGAAGTCTTAGAAAGACTAAGAAATACCCATATATCTCATAATGATAGTAGGGTTCTCCCTTATCTAGGAGAGCTAAAGGAATATCTAAACTTATCAGATATAGCACATAATTGTCAAGGTTTATCCCCATAAGAGGAAGTATATGGGAACTTAGGACTTAACCACATAATGATTGTAGAAGATTACGAAAATCAAGTTTACTATATACAAATTAAGGCTAAGGAAGGAAAAACCCTATAAAAAATAGGGATTGAAGGTTATTTAGCTATTGATAGTGGGCATGATACCTTTGTAGTAAAATAGTCATTGTTATACCTAGCAAAAAAAACTTAAAAAGAGATCCATGAAGGAAACCAAATGACTATAAAGGTGACCCTTAAAGTAGGGTGCACCTCAAAAAAGGTGAAACAATAATTATTCATTCTTAAATGTGAAAGGGGCTGGGGATGCCCATAAAAAGCTAGCCATGAAGTGATGCTTCAAAAACCTTAACGAAATGTAATATCGATTCAAGAGATTGTGTGTGAAGGCTCAAAGGTGGTAAACATTATTTGATTATTTGAAAGATTGGTCCTTTTGTGCAACATAGAGGGCAAGTCTAGGGGTTTGGTTACATAATGCAACAATTCACTTGAATTCATTCAATCTTCCTTTCAAAATGTAGGTATTAAGAGATTACTAGAGTCAAAAGGATTGGGAATCACATCCATCAATTTGTATGGCCCTAATGGTGAAAGAAAGGATTTTTGTGATAAATTTAAAGATGAAGGTTGTTTTCCAGAGAATAAAATGATCATATTAAAAGACCTCATTTTGACCTAGAAAAGGAAAGTATGGGGAGAAAGTGCTAAAAATTATCCACTAGCATACTATTTTTAAAATATGTTTTAGGAGTTAGGACCTTGTGACATCGAGCCTATCCATTTCATTCATACTTGTAGAAACACGAGGAGTGGGGAATAGGGAATTTCTAAAAGGGTATATAGGTATCTAATTGCATAAATTATACTTGTAGAAGGAAGAATGAAAACCTAGGTAGGTGAAGGGGGAGCCTTAGATAACATTCCTATTTTATTATAAATATAAAAGGAAGAGCAGGACCCTCTTGGTCCTTTCAATTTAAGTTATAATTAAACGAAGAAAGAAGAGTTCAAAAACCTTGTCACACAAAGCTAGAAAAAAATATGACCAAAAGGCAAGTACAATTATGTTCCTAGAGGAAAAAAATTTAGAATAAGTAAAAAAATAGTGGGAAGGTATATAACATTAGCAAAGATCTTCGTTAATAAAGTATAAAATAATGTTGATGAATTATATATCATAAGAATCTATCTCTTTAACAGATATACTCATGGTGCAGTTGACACAACACAAGAAGGCCTTACCCAAATCAATTTTTTCTTTGTTTGGTATTGCAAAACCCTTTAGTTTGTGGCTTTGGCTACATTACTTAATAGGTTTTAATTTAAATTAAAAGAGGTTTTTTTTGTTGTTTTTTTTGGTTGTTTTTTTGTGTGTGTGTGAGTTTTTTTTTTTCATATATATATATATATATATATATATATCTAAATAATAAATTAAACCCTAAGGTCTAGTAAAAAGAAACATATAATGCAAAAATCAAGGTAACTTGAATAATATGTTGGAAAAGAAACTTTCTAACAATACAAAGATTGCACAGATGATTGGATTTCATCTTGGTACGTAGAAATCAAGAAAATAAATCTATTTAAAAGTAATTAATCAAGCTAATAAAGGAAGATAATGCAAAGAAATTATTTCATAACAAATAAATATGGAAATTGTAAATACAATTTCTTACAAATATCCTAAATGATATTTGTTTAGGGGAAAACTAGTGTCGCTATTTGATCTACTAGTCCCACTAAGACGGGTAGCTATCTTAGAAACAAACAATTCAAAGAAACTTGTGTTTTCCTTTATGGATGATAGATAAGAGAGAAGCAGAGAGCACCAACCTCAGTCTTTCGCTTGGCTCCTTGCTTGTTTCCTCTCTCCTTTGATAGAGCTTCGCCATTCCTTTCTCACTTGTCCCGCTTCAAAGAACACCTGTAGAGGCAAAGCAGCAAAATACCATCAAAGCATAGAGATCTATAATACCATAAACAATGTAGAATCAGATGTATATTAACGATACAATTGCATTCACAAATACAAGATTTACAAGTACACAAGTATATGGAGGAAAACTCAAATAGCTTTATTGATAGTAGAAGTAGAAGAGAGGATTACAACCCAGCTCTCTGATCCAGCATATCCTCCCAGCATGAAAGCCCTTTTCACCTCATGAAAAGCAAGATCACCTAACAATACAATGTATCAAAAAGAAACCAACAACACTTCCTTACAAATTACAAAATTCCAGCGTTTGGATCTCTGGGATGAGGGATCCATTTATAGATATTTGCAGAGAGGTGAGTCAGCTTCTGGGTTTTTGATTAGTGTCATTTCATTGATAGTTCTTAGTTTCACTTGGAGATTTCATGATCTCTTACTCATCCCTAGGCGAATTCAGAGAGGCAAGTGTCATATGAGCAGTTTCTAGAAGATTCTCTGAGTTTCCACCTAGAAAATTGCCTCTGCCATTTGTCTGCTCTCGCTCATCGCACCCTATAGAAGGGCTTTTCAGTATGCATCGCACCCCTTGTGTGTAATAGGTGAGATGCATTGCACCCTCAGCATGGAGCAGTCTGTATGGTCCAGTTTTGACCAGTTCTGAGTAGTTTTTCAAGGAGAACTTCTGGGAAATGATGTAATCAATTGACTTTGATCCTTTAGGGTTTTAGGGTTTTGAGAGCCCTTGGTTTATCGACATATGTGATTGGGGCTGCAGTGCCCAAATATGTCTATAACAGTTGCCCCCTAAAGCATGAGGTCGTAAATCTTCTGATGTCGGATGAAATGCTTTATCATGAGGATCCGAGGTTTTTTGAACTGGAAGGTAACCTGTAAAAATACAATACAATACATTATCTTCATATTATTTTCATGATCTGAGCTGAGCGGCGAATTCCCATGCCAGCCTTATAAATTCATTTTCATGTACATAGGACAGACAATCGTCTGTGTGGCAGACTGATGATTCTGGTAGAGCCATCATCCCTTAGCTTGGATGATCATCTGTGCAGCTATGGAGTACATTTGATGTCTTTATTTTCTTGAATATATATTGCAGCTCGGATGGATGAAACTAGATTTGAGGTCTTCAAACTCGTTCAATCTTCGCCCGATGTACAAGTCGATCCATGTGAAAAGATGTCTTGAAGTCGAACATGGAAATACATCGCCTGATTACCAGCCAATGATGTAAGTTGTTAACAGGCGCGAGAGGAATCACTGATAATGATAATGACCCTCAAGGTACTACAATACAATTCACGTGGCATGAATATAGGACTTGATGTTGAACACCACACAAAATCTTTCGGTCGAAGGCCATTGATGTAAACCTATAGCCAGAAGTGAGAAACTTACCATTGAGGTATGCAAGCTTCAAAGTACTGAAAGAGTTGTTCCTAAGTCAACTTCTTGGATAATGAGCTGATGTTGACAAGAAGTGACCCCTCGTAGGAGGGCCTTAATGAATCTCACATCTACGACACAAAATGAAGCAAATGATTTTCTGGAGGTGAAAACGATCTGATGATACAAGGTTTAGTGTGGCGGTCATGAAAAATGGAGCGTGAAGGTATTGCAGTGGATGAGGCGTTAGCTGGGTTGGTGAATTCTCTGAGCAACTTCTCTTGAACATATCGGCAACACTGTGATGGATCGGTAGCGTTAACCCCATGGATGGTACGGAGGACCAATGGTGACGGTGAACGGAATAAACCAACCCGACTCAATCATGGTGATGGAGTTAAAGTGTCATGTTCAAGAGCGACCTGCTACCAATGAACTTCTTCAAGTTTTCTTACCTTTTTCCCTAGTCATTGCTGACCAGTACCTCTTTATTTTTGTCAAGCTTGATGAGGATAACATATGCTTGTTCTATAATTTGCCATTCGAGCAAACCTGTCGCTCTATTTTAGCGAGTCTAGTGACAGTGAAACTCGCTCTTGTCCAGGTAGACAAGTTTGTCGCTATTATTTTAACGAGTTTAATGACAAAGACAACTCGGTCCTTTTCATGTTTAGAGAGTTTGAAAAGAGATAGAAAGGAAACTCTAGTAGTCCTTTTTCATGGTATAATCCCTTAAGTCCGATAAAGTATTAAATAATACGAAAGGGATGAATTTTCGATAGTTTTAGCGAGCCAAACAAGAAAGCGCTCGATCTTTTTGTGTAATGGTCCCTCAGGTCCAAAAAGATTAAAATATAGAGGAGGGATGACACTTCCCTTTACTTTAACGAGCTGGAAAGGCCAGTAGCTCGGCAATCTTTTCATATTTTACGAGTCTAAAAAGAGCTTAAAAGAGACTTGTTTTTGAGGAACAAGTGATGTATCCAGGTAGCAACTAGTTCCAGGTAAGTTTGGAACTTCTCAAACACGGTAGCGTAATGAGGGTGGCTAATAGAATCACTTGTCGCAGCTGTTCCTTAAAAGGGTAAACAATCAAGTGGAGGCGTATGATCAGCTAAAAGAGTGGAGGTGACGGTAAGAACACGACCAAGGCTCAAAGGGCTGATAGCAATGTGACCACAAAGGTTATTTACCGAGGGTGGATTCATTTTTTAATGAGCTTGAATCTTTAGCAACTATGCTCAGTGGCGGGTTTATTTTTAACGAGCTTGAACCCTGCGGTAACATAGCTCGTTGCTACGTTTATTTTCTAATGAGCTTGAACTTTGCGGAAACATTGCTCACACCAATTGTCTTTTAAAGGTGTCTCTAATTTTGTAGGTTCATTTTTTAGTGAGCTTGCCCCATGCAAAACTTTGCTCAGCACCTTTTGTATGCAGGCTAGAAACGACCAACTACAGGACTAAGAGTTAATGAACTACTGAGGTTAGGTAGGATAGTTTCCGACAAAACGTCTCCTTTGCTTCGTCGGGGCCGCCAACAAAGGTGAATGGTGGATCAGACCAATCACCTAACCTAAGCAGTTGAAGTTAGTAAATACTATGGGGTTAGAGTTACGTTCGTCGCTTTTCACTTGCGTAAAAAAGGTTTGCATGCCTCCAAGTGTTGAGAAAACGAAAATTTCCAATTACCTTGTGGAAGTTCTTGCATTTAAGTGAGATCATTTCGTCTGCGGAGCAGAAAAACCACTTCCTTGGCTCTGTCCATCGAAATAGACAAAGGTGAATGGTGTGAGCTTCCAATCACATAATTTGCGAGGAGATCATGTTTCAAACTGTTCCCATATCCTATAAGGAAATGGTATTTCAGATCAATCATATTTCAGATTGATACTCAAATCCTACAAGGAAATGGTGTTTCAAACTAATCATATAACCTACGAGGAAATCTATTTTTTCATCTAGGTTCGTCTACCGTAGTAGACCAGGGTGCATGCCCCCTAAGCTTTGTTACATTCACCGAATCACTCGCGGTAATTAGGTGGATGAACTAGAAGTTGAAGAGACATTCCTTGTGTAAAGAGACCATTTAGGGATGACATTTGACTCGTAGCCGTGTTTGAACTGGGAAATGAAAGCTGGTCAACAAGCTGTACCATTCTGCCTTCATACGGGAAACGCATCACCTGAAAGAGTGAGGAAACAATAGCTCCCATGCTGTAAATGTAGTCACGCCTGAGGAGTAGATTGTAATCTAGCGGCCCTTGGACTACCATCACGTTCAAGTGAACGTTTTTCCTTCTCAAAGTTATAGGCACATTTGGAAGGATCCCTAATGGTCGACTGGTTCCTTTATTGAAGCTTGACAAATTTCGATTCTTAGGCATAAGCGATGGCGAACCAAGTGCTTTCCAAGCAGTTGAGGAAAGGATACTCACATAAGCCCCTTCATCTATGATAGTACCAGCCGTGATCATTCTGTAAACTTGTACTATGATTCTGAATGGCACATTAGATGGAAGGTGGGGTCCCACTAGTAGATTCCAATCAAAGGAAACAACTAGATTGCTTGGAGGAGGGACTGAATAAACAGCCGAATGAGTCTCTTAAAATGGGGAACTTCCTTCCTGTGGTAAAGGAATGGATAGATTGCCCCCATGTTCATCAGACTCTACGTTAACAAAAAGAATTTGAACGGTGTCATTCTCATTCTTTTTGGAGACTGTATCATCTGAAGGTGGACCTTCTGAAGGCAAGATTGGGTCGGTTGCCGTCACGACCTATTGAATTTGGTCCAGTGTGGACTCAGAAGGTTTATCTTCAATGATATGTGTTTCGACCGACAATAGAGGTATGTCAGTCGGATTTTCAACTAGCGATGGACTTGGCAATATTTTTTTGTATCTAGGTGGAAGTGGCTGTGGTGAAGCAGGACAGTTATCCAAGACACTTTTAGCTTCATCTAGAAACAGACAACGGTGGAGAGCATCATCACCCTCACACAACCTAGAAGGAAATTTAGATCTTCCTTTTTGTCCATTGACTTCATTTTCACTAGTCGATGGTGTATTCTCAACATGATTGACAGAGGTTGATGACACTGAATGGTGCAAGTGGGGAGACCAGTCTCTCAAGATCTGCAGGATACAAGGACAATCTCGATGATAGTGGTTTCCTTTACAAATTATGCATGGAGTTTTGGGTTTAGAACGTGCGGTGTGCGGATTTTCGCCAGACGATGCATGGTTGCCCCCTTGCTGGATCAGCTTCTTTTTCTTCTTCTCCTTCCCTTTCTTCTTCTTCTCAGTTACTTGGTTTTTAGTATCACTAGCTTCACCAAGTGAAGAGGAAGAAGGAGGGGGAGAAACAATCGAAGTAGAAGGTGAGGGAGCAACTCCAGTATCATCTGGTTGCTGATTCGATTGTTGAGGAATTACGATGTTTTGAACGACAGAGGTTGAGAATAGCCATACCGGTAGGCCAATTGTGATTCCTGGAAGGGACAATGTAGGCATGCATGGAGCACAAATATCTCCCCAAGAAGAGAAAGGATTAGGATTTCCCCCAAGGGGAAATCCTTGATTGGTGGATTCCATTATCTCAACCTAAGATCAATGAGGGAACAGGGTTGTTATTCCGAATTAAATGAATTTTATGAAGCTTTGACACAACTTGCTTTTTCAATTTTTAAGAGTCGAGAAAAAGCTAAAGGTGACTCTAGTCGCCTTCGATTTTTAATGAGCATGAAGTGACAAGTGCTTAGATGGACCTTTTCTTTTAAGGAGTCGAAAAGGAACAAAAGTGAGTACTCTAGAAATCTAGACAGAGGGATTACCAAACCAATCACAAAACTGCAATATACACCTCAGTGGTAAATTAAAGAGAAATTACCGAGGACTTTACGTATGACAGTCAATCTTCCCGAATGTTGTGTTCAGTGCATTGCGATCGATAGGGCGACAGACACGGCTTCCTAAGGATAAAGGATATCAGCCTATTGTGGTCTCCCAATATATACTCGACGGTACGTGGGAGCACAAGTCCGTACTGGCACTTGTCGTATCAAAGAGGAGGAATCACCCA
>APFE030724253.1:11656-42017 GCA_000404065.3 Pinus taeda
ATGCAATCTAAAATGATAAACAGTCATTTGTTTTCTTTTAGCAATGAAAATCCTAGCTACTAAGGAAAGAAGAGTAAGATTCTTTCAACAGAGAGCAGAGAGCACACACTAAATGCACTTTCCTAAATCAATTTCCGCATGTAGTCTAAATGCAAATGCACATGCATGTATTTGTTTTTCCATTTCCTTAATGTGAGAATGCCAAAAAGAAAACTAAGTACAGATCTGAACTACTTTTCTTCAAAGTGACACTTCAGCAATTTCTTTTCAAAAATGAAAGGAAGACTAAGACGACACTTTCAATTTCAAATGGGAAACTGCTTTCGACACTTCAAATACTGACAATTCAAATCAAATACAATGGAAAAAGTACAATCGATTATATAGAAGAGGAAGACTTTACAACACTCTTCTTTTCGACTCACAATAACTGTCGCGACACTTTGGAATCAAAAGACGACAGTTCGATTAAGCTACTATTTGCAAAGAAGGACTGTAAATGATGAAAAATACATAAAAAAACATTCACAATTCCTTATCAATGGAGGCTGAATAATGTAAAGGAAGAAGGCTTCAACAATGATATACTGATCATAGGCTACAAAACTACTGAATAGAGCTAAAAACAATGAAGAAAAAACCAATTTCTGGAGAGAGAAACAGTCTCATTCAATCATCGCACCTGTCCTTAAGGGAAATAGGGATGCATCTCACCTGCAACACATGGGAGGTGCGATGCATCCAGACTGCCAATGAGAGACAATGCAATGGTCTAGAGAACGAAATTGAGCTTGGTTTTTGCTCAAAATTTGCTGCTAAGTTAAGCTATTTCAGTCAAGCTATGATAGACAATAAACACAAAGTATAGGGGTATGATCTTATGAAGTTATTGAGCTACCACCAAGGCACTTAGGATGTTTGCAAGTCAGATGTTTAGTTCATAAACCAACCCGAAGATTGACTGAAGCAACGTTGATCTACTTTGCACTTGCATAGCGAGTGCAGTTTGAAGGCTAGATGGCTTAACTTCAGGCTCCGTCTGTAGCTTATAAAGCAAACAACAGTAACAAACAAAGAAACTATTCGCTCCCCAGTGGAGTCGCCATTTTGTTTCCGGGAAAACTAGTGTCGCTATTTGATCTACTAGTCCCACTAAGACGGGTAGCTATCTTAGAAACAAACAATTCAAAGCAACTTGTGTTTTCCTTTATGGATGATAGATAAGAGAGAAGCAGAGAGCACCAACCTCAGTCTTTCATTTGGCTCCTTGCTTGTTTCCTCTCTCCTTTGATAGAGCTTTGCCACTCCTTTCTCATTTGTCCCACTTCAAAGAACACCTGTAGAGGCAAAGCAGCAAAATACCATCAAAGCATAGAGATCTATAATACCTTAAACAATGTAGAATCAGATGTACATTAACCATACAATTGCATTCACAAATACAAGATTTACAAGTACACAAGTATATAGAGGAAAACTCAAATAGCTTTATTGATAGTAGAAGTAGAAGAGAGGATTACAACCCAGCTCTCTAATCCAGCATTATCCTCCCAGCATGAAAGCCCTTTTCACCTCATGAAAAGCAAGATCACCCAACAATACAATGTCTCAAAAAGAAACCAACAACACTTCCTTACAAATTACAAAATTCCAGCCTTTAGATCTCTCGGATGAGGGATCCATTTATAGATATTTGTAGAGAGGTGATTCAGCTTCTGGGTTTTTGATTAGTGTCATTTCACTGATAGTTCTTGGTTCCACTTGGAGATTTCATGATCTCTTACTCATCCCTGGGCGAATTCAGAGAGGCAAGTGTCATATGAGTAGTTTCTAGAAGATTCTCTGAGTTTCCACCTAGCAAACTGCCTCTGCCATTTGTCCGCTCTCGCTCATCACACCCTACAGAAGGGCTTTTTAGTATGCATCACACCCCTTGTGTGTAACAGGTGAGATGCATTGCACCCTCAGCATGGAGCAGTCTGCATGGTCCAGTTTTGACCAGTTCTGAGTAGTTTTTCAGGGAGAACTTCTGGGAAATGATGTAATCAGTTGACCTTGATCCTTTAGGGTTTGAAACAACACTTTTAGGGGTTTGACAACCCTTGGTTTATCGACATATGTGATTGGGGTTGTAGTGCCCAAATATGTCTATAATAATATTACACAAAAGAAATCTAGTAGATGAACATAGGAAATAAATATTTTAGCAACAAAACTTGGCCTTTTGATTAGGCTCTTTTCATCCTTAAATAAATATATTTACATTAGTCTTTCAAGAGTTCCAAAAGACAAAAATTCCTTTCTCTATCTTACTTTTACCCTTAAATAACTACACAAAACCATTTAAACTAACTTTATAATCTCATAACTCTATTTTAATGAGGGTCTTCTTCTCGATCACTTGAAATATTTTATTCTTCTTCATCAGTTGGAACCAATTCTTTGTATTTAATCTATTGGTCAAAAAGACTTTGGAAAAGTTCCATTTGAGGAACCATGTGTTGTTTTTATGGGGCCTCGGAGTTAGTATCTCATCTTTTAGTCTTTTAATATGCTTCTCAATTTTGGGAAAACAAAATTCTAAAAAGGACACTTTTTTAATCTCCTCAACATAAACTTTTTCAAGTGTTTCTTCTTCATAGCTTGGAATATCTAAACTTTCTCCTTTGAGTTGAGTTATAGATTCTTCAAACTATATTTATTACTTTCTCCATTGAGTAAAATTCTTCAAGTGGCCCTAATGGAGGTAATTTGCATCTTGTTGTGATATATATTTTATAAAATCCCAAACCTTAAGGAACTATATCTAACTTTCATTGATATTCTCTTTACTGTGTTTGGATTATCTCTATCATAAGTTCAAATTTGATTCAATTTCTTGAACTTGTTTTTCTAGCAATTTAATTTTATGATCATCTTGTCCTCTGGATTTATGGATCTCTTTGATGAATGCAAATCAATCACTTGTTTTTGCTTGTGCTCTCTTCCAAACTAGATTCTTCTTATATAAGATTAACATTTGCAAAGTATGTTTTTGTAATTAGAAGGTCTTTAAATGAAACTCTTTCTTAATGTTAGTATTAGATTCACTTTAAATCATTACATACTCTGTATCTCTCACTAATTCTTTTAGCATAATTGTAGATTCCAATTGTTTTTCTAACTATTTGATTTTCATCTCTAGAGTAGTTACATCATTTTCCTCCAAATAGACTTTGTCCACGGTTGCTTGAGCCAAAGCTAATCCATATGCAACTATATTAGCTAATGTAGCACTCTTTATGTCCATAAATTGTTGCTCAATTTGCTAGACATAATACTTCGGTATTTTTGTCCTAAGGGTCATTTATTTGTATAAATTTGATCTCTCATTAATGAAATGCATCACTTGGGAGTTACACATCATAACTTGACATGGTATCAGAGCTCAGGTTTTCTACTTGTTTTCCCTATTTAGTAACTCCTTTTGCATTATAGTATATCAGCTCTCGCATTACTTTCTCAAACCTGAGTTTTTTTAAACATAATACTTGGGAATTAGTTTTTCCATGACTAACTACCTTCACTAGCATGCATGGAGGCACACTCATCTGTCCCTTTGTCCATTTGTTAGTGTGCTAGTGTGACAACTTCGGTTATTTTCCACTTGTGAACGCATTGTAAATATTTCATGTAAATATGTGACAAAAAAATGGTCTAAGTCAAGAGACATGGATTCCAGATCTGGGGAAGTTACTCGCTTGGAATGGTTTAAGGTTTCCTTGTAGCAGGAAAATTGAATTTTTTTATGGCAATCATTGAAGGCTAGTTAGTGTGTTTTAATGGACCAGTTTTATGAATTTATGGATTTGAAGAAGGGCGATTGCCATGCTTTCCTTGGACAAATTGACAAGGCAAAAAAGACAAAAAATCATGAGGCATGGGCTGCGTGGGTAGCTAGGAAAAATAAGAGAAGTCAACCACGAGAAGGAAGACAGACAACATTCGACCATGATCATTGAGAACAACACCATGATGATCGATCGGTGAAGGGGGAACACTAGAGGCAAGACCAGTGCAACAAAGATGATTTTTGATGAGGGAGAAACATGGTGGAGTTCTAAACACCTACAACTCTCAGAGAAGATATTTGTATATCTCGGTTGAGCAATAAGAGCACACAAATAATTATTCTAAGGTGAGGATTAGTCTTTGGATGCCTTGGCATTGGAGAGTGGAGATGGTATTCTCTGGTTTCCTTCGACATTTTGGGTGGAGATTTTATCCTTGGATACCCGATAAGGGGAATTTTGTAAGTCTTCTTTGCTTTGTAGAAATTCCTTGTAGATTCAAATTGCTAATTGTAATTTACTAAAACAATAGACTTGAATCTACTCTACTCATAAGTGGAAACAATTAAACGACCGTGAAATGACGAATCATATAAGAAAAATAATTCAATCAATAAATTACATAAAGATTTCCTGGGGAAATCAACAACTAAAAACCCCTGCAATCTGTATATTGCATAAGTCAGAAAATATGAGAAGATTACAATTCTTTGCTCAAGCCCAAGAAACCTCTGCATTATCTCTATCTATCTCATTGCTTCCTAGAAAAGCATAGGTCAATACTTAACCAATTTCTCGCTTGCCCAAGTCCCTATTTCCTTCTGTTGTTTGCTTGGGAATTAGCCCCCTATTAATTAGGGAAATTCCTCAATATGAATTGTGCAATCCTCATAGGCCTTGCCTTCCTCTGATTGCATGCACCACCTGTACGATTCAAATGATTATACAACTGATAGTACATTGTCCATGAGCTCCAGTCTCAACTGCGTAACTCTCAAATCTAACTTGCATGAGTTATTTATGAGTGAATCATCAGTTAACTAGTTGATCACTACAGGAAAACCACACTACTAGACCTCCCACTATTTTCTCCAACAATTGGAACTAGTTTAACTAAATTTAACTCGGTTAAACTGAATTAATTAATTACAACTCAAAATAAACTCAACCAGGGATCTTATAATATAGGAGACACTCTACATGACTCAAGTTAGACCGTCAACTCGAATTAACTGAACCAACTAAGTCAAATTAACTTAGTTAACTAATACAAGTTGTTATGAGATGTGGAATTACAATTTTATTCCCAATTAATTCAATGACAAAATTAAATTATGATTTTATTGTTGTGTTTTCAACGTTCATCTGATTTTGGCAGTGATATCTGGATTCCCTTTATTAGGTGGAACCACTATGTCACATGTCTTTAGGGTGGAGGTGAAGCCTCTGGATTCCCTGGAATTTATTAGTTGTTTAGTAGCTAAAGAGTGGAGGCAGCATGCCTCTAGACTATCTGTGCTTTTGTTGACTGCTAAATAGTTTGTGGGTGGAGGTGGGAGAAACTCTAGAGTCCTTGTTTCAACTAGCAGTTGGAGTTTTATCCCTTGAGAAAAACCACCTCAACCTCTGGAATATGGCTTAGGGGTGACAACTACAAGTGAGGATTGATTGCAGCTTTTCTATGGTTAGGTGGAGAGTTGTTTTCCCAGACTTAGCTTCCCAATTCAATTCAAGATAAATGTCCTCATATGTATTCCTTGCCCTTAAGTTTATGTTGGAATGTTAAATAATTGTATTGGTTACATGAAGAGTTCATGGCTCCCTTGTGGTTATGAGAATAAAGTTTTGAAAATCTTCCATATAGAATGTGAATAATGGTTCCTTGTGTTAATGTTCTACACTAACATTCTATATGCAGGGAAGTACATATTTATAATAGTGTTGTATGCACAAATTAAATACCACTGTGTAGTCCGTGTGAGTAAACAATGGGGAAGGTATAACAACCTGTGTTGAATTGAGAAAATATGGAACTAATTGTTGAGTTGAAGAATAATGGCTCATATCCTCAATGGGCTTGAATAGGGAAACCTTTGTTATCCTCACATCATGAGTAAACTCATTGGTACAGTTGGTACAATGAGTTGCATAGACCTCACTAAAATGACTGTAAGAGTGCATGGAGTTCAAACCAGTGATTGTATGCAAGAAGAAGAATTACATATAACTTATAGAAAATATGTATATATGTATGTGTAAACGTTGTTGATTTAAGTGTTGAGGTTTTGGGCTCAATGCCTATATTTCTTAGCGACAACCATGTGAATAGTCAATTGTTATGATAACAGTACAAGGGAAAAACATCTCAATTTGCAACATCCCTGAAATGTCCAATTATCCATAGGCATGCGTCGAGAGGTTTTGGTCCATGCATAATATGATATAGATGGGTGTGTATTTCATATATATATAGGAGTACCCAAATTTGAGGTCAAGGTCGACCTTATGTATGCGCTGATTCGGGGCCATGGCCTTGAGATCGAATCCTTTAGACCATATCACTGTGTCGTATAACCGAGGGCGAACTCAGGCTCAATGAATGACAAAGGTCCATTCAAAGATAGATGGTCAGGATTAATAGTAGGAGCCCCCCTATGATGTCAACAAGGGGGGGGGGGGGGGGGGGGCTTGGGTGGTCTCACCTCAATCATGACCATTGAATGAGTCGTGGGGAATCAATGACTAGGATTTTGGTGGGGCCTCCTCCCCATGATGTCAGTGAAGGGAGGATGAGGCCTCGTAAACCATCAGATGGGCGGATTTATTGCGAGTCATTGGATCGTGACTTGGGAACCATGTGTTGGAACCAAAATAGCAAACCCCCCACCCCATGATATGGTGGAGGGGGGGGTGGCCTATTACGTGCGAGCTGTAAGGTTTGGAAAACAAGCAAGGACTACTATATTTTAGCTCTCGAACCATAAAATGGAGCTAGGATAGCAGACCCCCCTATGACATCAGTGGGGGGGGTCTATTATTGAATTGCAACCATTAATTAAACAACTTATCGCAGACCATCAGATGGCAAAGGGATAGATGTATATTATATGAGGGTTATATATATGTGTGTGTGATGGGTTTTGAGGGTGCACGGTGGTATTAAAATAGCCCTATATACATATGTATATGGATACAATATGTTGTAGCTTTTTCTCATACCTATAGCACAAGTGCTTCGGGAGACATAGAAAAATTCCTAGAGACAGCCTCTGGGTTGATTGTAGACCAGTGCTTAGGACATCTTAAAGAAAGGAGTGCATGGAAGATTATTAATGGGGGGCTTTCGGTTGCACTCCAATTGTCACGAAGTTAAAAAAAAAAGGATAATAAAAGGGGGCTTGGTTCAATTGGCCTTCATGAAGGTAGACTCAAGTTGATACATGGATCCAAATTCTCAGGGAGTAAATCGGGCTGATCTCAAGGAGGAATGTCTTGTTCTGGTGTCTGACACACAACAACATGCAGCTTAATATTAACGTTGCAGTAAAGTGAAGAGGAGGAAAGAGAGGAGGGAAATCGGTGCATAGGGATGATTTCAATGCAAAATCCTAAGCCACAATGTTCCAAAATAAATATGGAAGAGGGAGGAGATGAAAGAGCGGAAAGAGCAGAGTGTTAGTTAGGGTTTCAGGCCATATACTCATGGGTGTACTTAAGTAAATCTATAGATAACAGAGGTACTGTTGCTACTTAGTAACAAATATACGATCATGAATCAGAGAGAAACCAACAGCTTCACCCCACTATTTTAGAGAAAGAAAACATATATGAAATGAGATTTACAAAGGAGAAAACATAATGCACATTGCCATGATTGGAATCACCAAAGAGTTTCGTTAATATTCTAAAGGAGTCCCATTCACCATTCCATTTACATTCAACAATCTACAACTCAAGTCCCTCATGAACAAGCAATTAGAACCAAAATGGAACCAAATAATTTGGACCACTCGGGTGCAGAATTTTGGAACCTGAATTAAGTGTTTCTTCCCCTATTTATAAAGAGAAGGAGGGGGCTTTGAATCAACATTTACAAAATATATAAGCCAAGACCAACTGTCCGATTAACTAGTTGTCTCGGCATGCGATAACTCTGCTGTGCAAAATAATTATAATCGGGATTTGATTCCTTTATTTAAAATGCAAGAAATACAATAAAATATAAGGAAAATTAACTGATGGTGAGGAAAATATCTCCCAGCCGTTCCTATTATGGCCCCTATTCCGACCACGTCTCTACCATGATGTGCCTTTCCTGTTGTTCGGACGGTTCCTATCGCTTTCGCCTTAACTGCCTCACTTCTCCACTCTCTATGGTTGGTAGCGATTGAGTATGTTTCCTTGTTACAAAGCAGAAGTGGAGATTGACCCAACATTCCTTCGTTGTGTATCTAAGTGGAGCTGCATGCCGAGCCATTAAGTCTTCCTGAGTCCCATACCTCTATTTACTCTTTGAAGATGTGTAGCAAAGCAATCAAATTCATTTCAGAGGCGATTGTTGTCCTGGGTTTTTTATTGCAGAGGATTCCAAAGGATTATCCCATATCAATTTGCAACTGATCCATGCCTCTATTCAATGTCTCAGTTGCCGACCCATCCACCCTTAAAGCTCTCTACCACGCTATCAGAACCTAACTGCATCGGGACTTTTATTCTAGAGGATGTTACAAACAACCCTTTGGTTTAACCCCTTTCATCATTTCTTCTCATATGACCGAGGGCCATGACCTGGGGCTCAACCTTTATATTAGAGCTCCTTTCTCGATGGATCGCAATCGGGGTTTGCAGTCAGGACTTTTACATTAGAGCTACAACATGTTTGCAACCTCCGACTATGATAGCCCTTTAGCGCTCGACCCTTCGTTCCCCGGCCCTTTATGTGATCACGAGGCAACCCGCTTATAGGAGCCCCCCAATTGGAGGTTCACAATCAATGATTTCCTTTTGATGCACAACATACCACAAATGTCGATCGACGATTGTCGACCACCCTCTGTGCTTAGCCCCTGGTTCTTTTAGCTCTTTATGTGACTACATGCCAGCCCCTATCGGAGCCCCTTTCTTGACGTTTCGCAGTCAGGGTTTTAACCTTGATGTAATAACATGCCTCAACCTGCAAGTGCTGATTTGTAATCTTCGATGTGATGTCATCACTGCCACATGGCCCCCCTGTGAGTGGTGACACATGTCACATAGATATGCCCCCTTAGAACCCCTGAAAATGCCAGATTTGCATGCCACGTGTCCTCTGTACAACCGCATCATGATGACGTCATATGCCATGTGGTTTTATCGGGACCAATAGTATTCTGCCATGTGGCCCCCGGGAGGAGAGAGAAAAAGGCCCGCCTGGCCCTAGTTTTGTGTTGATTTCCTTTATTAAATGTTTTCGACCCTCCTGACGTATTAACACTATATCAGAACTTTTCCGTTTTGCAACTTTTCAAACGCGATCATGTCCAGAAGCACTGATATGCGATGTCATTGGAACCTCTGATATGCCATGTTGCTTGATCCTCCGATTTGTGATCTACGATATGCTCTCGGGCCTTCGATATCCAATAATCGGTGATTGTTGATCGTTGGTTTTCTCTGCCCTCCCCTATTGCCTATTTCAGAAAACTCTGATTGCGATTTGTGATGAGCTGGGAGCTCCGATATGTCGGGACCTTACCCTTGGTCGTTTTCTCTTTTTTTTTCTCTCTGGCTTTTAAAGGGAAACTTCAATCTGCCCTAACTTCTGATCCAAAAGTCCATTTTTGGAGTTCCATATACCGTTGGAAAGCTTATTATGAGCACTATCCAATGGAGAGGGTTTGATTTAGCTTTGCGAGCTTCTGTGGTTTGGGAGATGGATTTTGCACCCTTTTGACAGTTGAAAACAAATTTTGTAGTGAGTGACAACATTGGCCCCAACTGGGGACAGTGCCTTGCTGGCAAGGTGCTGAGAACCTACAGACTAGTAGCGTTCACCATTGGGCATGGAGCTAAAAATATAATGAACTTATACAGCCATAAAATCTCCATGAAACTTTGTTTGCAGGGAGTCCTTTCCTCATCAAACTGAAGTGTAGAAAAATAAATTCTACCAACTTGAAAGTAAATGCTCAGCTAGTGAGCTTATTTATATACAACCCCTATCTATGTATAGGGCTCAATTCACTTAAGTTAGTTCAACCCTCCAATGGAGCCAGGCTAGCATTTGGGTGTTGGACCTAATGCCTCCATGTTGCTGAAATGTAAAAGTTAAAATAAGCATGCACCATGAAAAATCTGCAAATAAAAAGCTTGATGCATACTCCGGAAACAACCTCTGATGCTGACCGAAGAATGTTCTGATGTAATTAGATATAGGGTCAAAGAGCAGACCAGAAGAATTTGCAGCTACCTTATTTTCATGGAAAGTCTGCTGACCAATATCTTCTTGGTCAGGGCAGTCGCAAATATGGTTCAACTCCTCAACTTTAGATTTTTCGAGCAAAATTGGTTGTAGGAAGCCTTCTCCTCACTTGTTGGTAAACCACTCCATTTGAACATCCATAATTATCTTGTCCTCCTCTAAATAATATGAATCATAAACCAGAGGGGGTTCTTGATCTTGTTCTCTAGGTGAAGGATGTTCATTGTAAACTGGAGCCTCTTTGTTGACCTCCTGGTGGTCCTCCTCTTCTTGTGTCACTTCCCATGACTGGGAGCATTGTGCCTTTGCATCACTTGACTCTCCGTCAGATTCATATACATTATAAGAAGGAGAAACATCAAATTCGACCGAATAAGATCTCTTAGGGTCTATTCACAGCTTGATGATGTTTCCTTTTCTCTTTCTTGATCATTGGGTGATGATTCTTGATGCGAGTAGATGTTTTCTTGGAGTAGAGCTCCACAAACATCTTCGATGGGATCATTAACCTCAGGAATATTTTCAACACTAAAATGCGTGAAACAATCTTCAAACAGAGCATTCAGTGGATATAATATTTTGCAATAATGATTTAATGCTATGTGAAAGCTCTTTAAGGAAGATATGCTACCATGAGGTATATGGTCCTATACCAAACTCTAGCATCCTCGTCTAAAGAATACATGAACAATTTCATTTGTACGTCTTCAAGAAAAATACCCTGTTGTTCCATGCATTCATGAAAATCTTTGAGGTGTTGGTCAGGCCTTCTATTTATGTCTCCACTAAATCTAGGCAAATAGGTATTCCATTCATGAACTGAAGGGACATGATTAGGATAACCAACAATAGAAGAAAAATCCAGTGTGGCAAATTTTTTGGCTAGGAATTCAGGAATGGCCATTTTGAAAACCTTCCTAGGTGAGTGATTTCAGGTTCAGAGGTAGGGAAAGTTTTCAGCTGCTTTAGCGTTAGACTGAGTATGAGGCTGCTTGAAAGCCAAGATGATCAAATAGAGATATGGTTAGTGGAGTCGCTATGATGTTTACCATAAAATTGAAACAATGGAGTCGCCAAGGTGAGAGATCTTCAACCCACACTTCCCTTTCTCACCTAACAGAGGGAATGTAAAAATTTGTCGTACATAGGGAAAAATATTCTAATTTGTTCCCTGGCAACAACTCCAGAAAGATGTTGTAGCTTTTTCTCGCACTCGTAGCACAAGTGCTTTGGGAGACATAGAAAGCTTCCCAGAGACAGCCTCTGGGTTGATTGTAGACCAGTGCCTAGTACATCTTAAAGAGAGGAGTGCATGGAAGATTATCAATGGGGGGCTTTCAGTTGCACTCCAATTGTCACAAAGTTAAAAAAAAGAAGGATAATAGAAGGGGACTTGGTTCAATCGGCCTTCATGAAGGTAGACTCAAGCTGATACATGGATCCAAATGTTTAGGGGGTAAATCGGGTTGATCTCAAGGAGAAATGTCTTATTCTGGTGGCTGACACACAACAACAGGTAGCTTAATATTAACGTTGTAGTAAAGTGAAGAGGAGGAAAGAGAGGAGGGAAATTGGTGCTTAGGGCTTATTGCAATGCAAAATCCTAAGCTACAATGTTCCAACAAAAATATGGAAGAGGGAGGAGATGAAAGAGTGGAAAGACTGGAGCGTTACTTAGGGTTTTAGGCCATATACTCATGGGCACATTTGTCACCAAAAGCTAAAGTAAATCTGTGCACATTACAGGTACTTAAGTAAATCTATAGCTAACACAGGTACTGTTGCTACTTAGTAACAAATATACAATCATGAATCAAAGAGAATCTGACAACTTTGCCCCACTATTTTAGAGAAAGAAAAACATATATGAAATGAGATTTACAAAGGGGAAAACATATTTCACGTTTCCATGATTGGAATCACCAAAGAGTTTCATTAATCTTCAAAAGGAGTCCCATTAACAAGCAATTAGAACCAAAATGGAACCAAAGAATTTGGACCACTCGGGTGTAGAGTTCCGGAACCCAAAATTAAGTGTTTCTCCCCCCTATTTATACAAAGAATGAGGGGGCTTTGAATCAACATTTACAAAATATCTCAGCCAAGGGCCAGCTGTCTCAGGGTGCGATAGCTATGCTGCCTAAAATGATTACAATCGGGATTTGATTCCTTTCTTTAAAATGCAAGAAATACAGAAAAATATAAGGAAAATTAATAGATGGTGAGGATAATATCTCCCAGCCATTCCTGTTATAGCCTCTGGTCAGGCTGCGTCTTTGCCATGATGTGCCTTTCCTGTTGTTCGGTCGGTTCCTATCACTTTCACCTTAACTGCCCGACTTCTCCACTCTTTGTAGTTGGTAGGGATCGACTGTGTTTGCTTGTTACAAAGCAAAAGTCAAGATCGACCCGACAATCCTTCAATGTGTATCTGAGTGGAGCCCCATGTCGAGCCATTAAGTCTTCATGAGTCCCATACCTCCATTTACTCTCCGAAGACGTGCAACAAAGCAATCAAATTCATTTATTAGGCGATTGTTGTCCTGGGTTTATTGATGTAGAGGCTTCCACGGGATTAGCCCATATCGATTTGCAACTACTCCATGCCTCTATTCAATGTCTCAGCTACCAACCCATCCACCTTTAAAGCTCTGTACAATACTATTGAAACTTAGCTGCATCAGGACTTTTATTCTAGAGGACGTTACAAACAGCGAGTCCTGATGCTCCTTAGGCCCCCTTTGGTTTAGCCCATTTTAGCATTTCTTCTCATATGATCGAGGGCCATAACTTGGGGCTTAGCCTTTATATTAGAGCTCCTTTCTCGATGGATAACAATCGGGGTTTGCAATTGGGACTCTTACATTGGAGCCGCAACATGTTTTCGACGCTGATTGTGATAGCCCTTTAGCGCTCAACCCTTTATGTGATCGCGGTCCAGCCCCCTTATCGGAGCCCCCTAATTGGAAGTTCACAATCGACGATTTCCTTTTGATGCACAACATACCAGAACCATCGATCACTAATCACCCTCCATGCTTAACCCCTGGTTCTTTTAGCTCTTTATGTGACCATGTGCCAACTCATATCGAAGCCCCTTCCTCGGCAGATTTCAATTGGGGTTTTAACCTTGATGTAATAATATGCCTCAACCTCAAAGTGCCAATTTTCGGTCTCCGATGTAATGTCATCACTGCCACGTGGCCCCCCATGAGTGGTGACACGTGTGACCTAGATATGCCCCTTTAGGACCCCTAAAAATGCCAGATCTACATGCCACATGTCCTCCGTATTGCCTGTTGAGTTGTGTTATATTCTTTCCATGACTATCCCCAGTAGTTAAACTGGGGAAATAGAGGGGGGAAGGAGCCCCCCCCTTTTTTGCATTGGGTGCAACGGGGGGTCACAGGTGGGGCTAGAGCCTCCCTCTACGAGGTCCGAGATAGTGCCCCGGGGAATTTTTTTCTGGACCCTATATTAGGTGGGTGGACCTAGCTATGGTTTTGTGCATGGATTTAGCACATGGTTTTGGGTGCTATGGTTTTCGATCCATGGTATTTAGTAGATCCGTTCAAGGGAACTATGGTTATGTTCTAATCTAGGGTTACTAGATTGGGGTTTATGGATGCTTTGGCATGTATATATATGTATTGTAACATTGAAAGGAACATAATGAAAAATCAATCTAGTAGTCTCGGTTTTGGGATCTAGGGGAAAATATCTATGTATATTTGTTTTATGTGTTATGCTCTCGCCATTGTTTATTTTATGTCTTTAGAATTCATATGTAGGTAATTTCTATATGGGGTTAAAACCTACACTACCACATCATGATGACATCAGATGCCACGTGGCTTTATCGGGACCAATAATATTCTACCACGTGGCCCATGGGAGGAGAGATAAAAAGGTTTGCTTACCCCTAGTTTTGCATTGATTTCCTTTTTTAAATATTTTCGGCTCTCCCGAAGTTTTAACACTATATCAGAACTTTTCCATTTCACAACTTTTCAAATGCAATCATGTGCGGAAGCGCCGATATGCGATGTCGTTGGAACCTCCGATATGCCATGTTACCTGATCCTCCGATTTGCTCCCAGGCCTCCGATCTCCGATAATCGATGATCACTAATTACTAGTTTTCTCTGCCCTCCCCTGTTGTTGCTTTCAGAAAACTCTGATTGCGATATGTGATGAGCTGGGACCTCCGATATGCTAGGATCTATCCCTTGGTCGTTTTCTCTTTGTTTTTTGGCTTTTAAAGGGCAACTTCAATCTGATCTAACTTCTGATCCAGAAGTCAATTTTTGGAGTTCCATATACCATTGGAAATATTATTCTGAGAACTATCCAATAGAGACAGTACCATCATTCTGAAGCATAGAACCAACAAATAAGTAGCATAGAAACCGTGGAAAATTAGTCATAATGTCAACATCATAACCAATACAAGTATTCATAAATCAGAGAAGGAAAATAACTCTTATTAACTTATGAAAATGCCAACCAAGTTAGGGACTTCCACATACCACCTGACCATAGATTGCGTTGAACCAAATCTCTCTTTCAGCCAATCACCCCCATGGCATATCCAAACATTAATGTGGGATCTCATGGAATAAATCAAAACAAAACCAACTAGGGCTTCCAGAGGCCAAACCACCTCAACCCTCAACCACAATGATTCCATATTTATGTTCTGGAAATAATTAACATCAACCAGATCGGTCTCTACCCAAGTTGTCTAGGGCTCCAAGAATTAATAATTCAAGCCATAACCTTCCAAGGCTCCAGAGAGTTTGTTCCAACAACAACTCCAGGGACTAGTAACTCAACTCACCAAGGGATCCAAATAGTTTGTCCCAACCTACAACTCCAGGAACTAGTAACTCAATCCAAACTAGTCCAGGTCTTAAGAGAGTTTGTTCCAACCCACAACCATAGGGAACCTGGGCACCAATAAAAAAAAACAAGTGGAAAAACCCACAACACCATGGCTATCCAAGAAATGGTAAGGTAAGTCTGAAACCAATATCAATCCAGGAAAATCTCCATGCCAATGACAACACATAACTTGTTATCACTCAGGTTGTTCCCTTTGACTCCTAAGGGAATACGGCCGAGGTAACCACAAACCAATCTTTGGACTGCAGGTCCTAGCCTACCTGCAATCAGAGAGGGCTCTCTCTTTAGGATTTAGCTTTGTTTAAAGGATGATTTTAGTCTAGTTAGGGAGTTCTTTGTGTTTTGTTTAAGTTTTGGTGGGATGGTTAATTTATTCAAAGCAGAGTTTGCATGCAGAGTATAAGAGTTTCAAACCATTGGGCATGGAGTCATGAAGTAAGGCTGCTGGTGTGTTTTCTTGGTCACAAGGGGACTATGGAGCAGGATAACTGTACATGAAACAACCTTTAGGCTAAATAAGAATGGAATGAGGGCTAAGGAATGAGAGGCAATTAAGAATCTCTCTTTCAACTTAACAGAGGGAAGGTGAATGAGCTCTATCTAGGAGCAATCAAGAATTCCTAGATAACTGTCATACATGTGTGAATTAGGGGAAATATGAGCCAAAAGGAATTCAAATTTATAGCTAATTCAGAGGAAAACATAGAGAAACAACAGAAATTGAGCATAGAGTGCAATTAAACAAATTCTACTTAAACATATATATAATGAAATATAATGAAGAAACACTTATTGTTCCATGTAACAGCACAAGAATTCCACAGTCACTCTTCGACCATTTGAAAACAGCAGACAGTCATTCCTCCAATCTTTTCAGCAGTCTTTGATTAAGAGAAATTCTCAGATATACAGTGCGAGTCTCTCATGAAGTGAATTCATCAACCAACCAACCCCTAACACATTCTATGAGGGGGTTATATATACAAAAAGGAGATACAAAATATCTAGAGGATGAGTTATTAACTCATAAATTCTTTCACCAACTCCCAAGGAGCGGTTGATGAAGAAGTAAATGCCGAAGTAAATACAAAAGTAACAGCTGTTCTTTTCTGTCAAAAAATGTTGATTTTTTGCGTCCGCTTGAGTCAGCTGAGGCTGTGTCTTCAAAATCCGCTCTTTTATGGCTGGATGTTCTAGATTTTTGCTTTGTCATTGATTTGACATGCTCCGCCTGTTCTTTCTTGCGCTTTATCCGGTGCTTACTATCGACCTATAGCTGACATGGAATTTGAAAATTGAAAAAAAGGAGTCGAAGACTGACGTCACCTGGGTAAAATGGCCAGCATTGCTTGCCACCAATCTTCAGGAGGAAGCTGATGCCTTTTTATCTTGATGAGTGTCTCATCCGCTTATGTATATTTGTAATAGTTGGGTGGCATCTCAAATAGGTGGTTAACTTCATGCTCCATATAAAATAAGTTTTCCAACGTATCATAGAGAGTCTATCCTGTAGGAGGTCCTGCTTGAGCTGAAGAACTTGATGAAGCAGTAAGCTGATTTGTCACATAATTATTGAGCCTAATTGCATATTGGTCACGTGTCAATAACCTTCCAGAGCTGGTTAGTAAGCTGGGCAATCCTCTAGTCTGCAGTGCTGCAAGCTTTATTTCAAAATTATCTACATCCTTTTGGATTTCCCGACATCTTGCTTCTAGAGTTTGAATAAGACTTCTTAAAGTCAGCACTTTCTTAGCTGTCAGTATGGCATCTGTTCTGTTCATAATCTGTAATGCTGCCAATTCTTCTCTGGTCTGATGATTTAAGAAGTTGATCATTTTGTTGGCTTGCTCAGGCATGTTTCCCAATGCTGTTTTGGCTCTCTGAGTTTCAAACCGGGCTTTGCCAATTAGCTCCACCTGTTCATACATGGCTTGAATTGACCTCCATTGGCCAGTGATTGACTGATTTATCTTGGCCCACAAAATCTTTTTTATTTCCATCAGGGTGTTGTCTAAAGCTAGCTCTTGTTCCAAGGCTTTAATTTTGTCATTCAAGGCCTTAGTTTCCCTGGTTTTTTCAGCTACTGTCATTTTAGACTTGTCATACTTTTCTTCAAGATTGGCCAATTTCTCTTTGCCCTCTTTTATCTCTGTAGTCTGAAGCTCAAGTTTCTTGACAGCTTTCATCATTTCTTCCATGCTCATGCTTGACTCAGAAGCTGTTGTAGTTGTTGCTGTTGTTGTTGCTGGGATTGCTGCTGACTGTGTAGGAGGAACAGGGACATTAGCTAGAGCTGCTGGAGGTGGGTGGGAGGTTTCCTCTGTCTGCTTGCTCTGGCCTGCTTTTTCTAATTCTTCCTCCATCTGGATTATCCTTTGATTCATTTTCATCAGCAAATCTAATGTGTCTTCAGTTTCTTTCTCTTGTATTAACTCTGCAGTTTGAGGGTGTTCAGTAGGAGGCAACCTCAATCGCTTTCTCAATGCAGCAATATCATCATCTTTTTTCTTCATGAGGTCCCTCACACCCTTAGGGTCCTTAGGATCATGTCCTAGGTCAATAATAATGTCCTCCAATGTTTTAATTCTGTTGTCTTTAGCTGTGGAGGACATTCTTTCCAAATCTAACTGAATGTTAGTGTTCTTTAATGATTCTTTTAACTCATGAGCCAGTGTGGCCTTGTCTGCTAAAGTAGCATAGACCATCTCACTAGTTTGCTTATGTAGCTCAATTTGGTCCATGGGGTGGATGTCTTTGGCCATGACTTGCAAATTTGTCCTGACATAGTCCGCAACTGTCTGTGGCTTCTGAACTTTGGGTTTGAAGTGGCTAAAAATCATTTTCTCTTCCTTGATATCATATGCTGCCATCAGTCTTTCCTGCTTGGCAGGTGTTGCTTTCAGGAAATGGTCATATAGTTGTATTCTTAGTAGCTCATTTTGAGCTTTGATCTCTTTGAAGCTGGCTTTGCCACTAGCTGGTCTTTTGCTTTGTTGTGTGGAGGAAGACACCTCCATGGCATGCTGTTTGTCTAGCTCTTGTTGCAAAGAGCTGGTCGGTGTTTGTCTGCTTCCCTCTCTGTCTCTCCTTGGGATTTCAAGGATCTCTTCACTAATTTCCTCCTCAAATGGAGAATAAACTCTTTGCCTCTTAGGTTCAGGCTGCTGTGTAGATCCACTGGCAGGTGTGGAATCTTCTCTGTCACGTTTTCTGCCTCTTTCTTCATGGGAAGGAGTCTGTAAAACTAGCATTTGGGGTGCCTCTGTTTGCTGTGGAGGAGCCTGTTCTTGGGACTACTCTTTTGAAGTACCAGGCAGCTCTGTAGTCACCTGTTCTGTATCCATTGGCTCTTTGCCTTTTGTTGTACATGTTGTTGATGAAGATGGTGCTTGGCCGTGTTTTGCAGCTGCAGCAGCTGATGTGCCCTCTCCAATTTGTTGTGGCCACTTGAATGTTACCTGCTCACAAGAATCTAAGTCAAGAGTTTTTTCAAGGTCTTTAACATTTTGTTCCATAATTTCCTCCTGAGTGAATTCTTCAACTAAAGTGCCTTGTGCCCACGCGTCTTGATTAGCATAATTTTCAATGTGTGGGATTTTGCAGTGTATATAGGGTGTCAATCTATATTTGACTCTTCTGGCACTAATAAAGCCAAGTGGGTCATAAGGGACCCACCAGAAACTTCTCTTCAACATAAGTTGATCCTTCAGTATTAGGTCAACATCTTGCCAACCTTCCTTCATGTTCATGATAAAGGGGCCTAGGCAGTCTCTAAATTTCAGGTGAGCCTTCTTCTTGGTGCTGTGAAAATGATTCAGATCTGAATTGATAATCTACCTGTAGTATTCCGAGGCAAATAGCCTCATTGGTACATATCTTGGGAGCCTGTAAGGACAAAGCTCACAGCCATAAATTCTGTGACAGTGTGATCCTGGTATAGATACCAATCACCTAATTTGTAGCTCTTAGATAGCTGCAATATCTTCTGCATTTCATAAGATATTCTAGGAGGAGGAGCTTTCATCAAGAGGCAGGAGACTGGATAAACAAACTAGTCAATAAACTCACAGTAAGAGTATGGAGAATGCTAGACTTGATGGAATACTGATGACCAGAGGACAAAAGATCTTATTTCTCCTTTTGAATCCAATTTCTTGATGGGAAACTGGAAGCTTTCAGACTGATAATATAAGAAAAAATGGTAGATGTATGAGGAATATTTGAAGATTCCCTCCCTATTTAGCTTTATGAGCTGGTCATGTATTTTGTTTGCTATGAACTTGGCATAGTTATACTTGACAGAAGGAGGCTGCCCTTGGCTGAATGAAGACAACAAAACCAGCACTGTCTCATCCACATGTTCACTTGTTCTGAAACCTAACACATAGGATATCATATCTACTAGTAGCTTGCCAACCTCATTGAAATGGTCATATAGGAATGGAGGTGGCTCCTTAGGTTGGCAGTCTGCCTTCGTAAATGTCTTAGCAATTCTTTCAATCTTGGGAGCAAGGAAAGAGGAGGCATCGTCCAGTAAGTGCTTCATGGAGAAAGGATATAGTAGCTACGTTTGCTTGAAATTTAACATCTGGGTGATGGAGTCAGGAGTGATATAAAAAAGTATGCTCCCAGATGGATACTTGACAGCTCTCTGATTTGGTTCGTAATTTGCAGCACACAGGTGAATAATCTTTGGAAAAACATTGACAAAGGGGAGGAAATTATGTGGTAAATTGGACTCCCATATTCCATACATGTCAGAGTTGTTAAGAAAATTGTTTCTTAGCTAGCAGTAGGTATGCAAATGATTCCTGTTCCCAACTAGGTCTTGAATAAGATAATCATTGTCAGCCAGGGCCATTACCTCAAGCTCTTTGTTTGGTGAATTGATGGGAGGGATGTCTAGAGCTGATGGAGTGGCCATTTTGAACTTTTCTGTGCTTACACTTGGAGTGAAGATTAGTGAGAAAGCTGACAAAGGACAATCACTTTTGAGTATTTGCAAAGAAGCTGGAAAATGAGTTTGAACTGAGGCAGTGGTCTTCAATGTCTGTAGCTTTATCATAAAAGAGGCCAATTCACAGAATTCGAGTAAGCTTTTCCTCTCTTTGATAATTTCACTGGGTTGATAGACTGTGTGGGTAAACTACTGAGGAAACAGGGATGATTTCTGAGCTGAATGTGGGATTTTTACAGAGGATTATGGTAACAGGGGGCAATGCACGGCCATATGAAGCTTCTGCCAGCAATATGAACCTTTAAACCATATTTTGACGGTGAGATTTGTAAGTGGGCGCGGGTTCACAGAGCGTTCTTGAGACAGAGCATTGATTGGAAATTTCGGGCAGCGTTCAGGTGCTTTAATGTCTTCAGTTCGGTAATTTACAGAGTTTTATGCAAATGAAATACAAAAAACGGTGAAACAGGGGCACAGAGGTGAACTTGGGCAAATAACTGGTTTCAACTGCGCCAAGGGTGGATGAGCTGGTACAATGGCAAGCTATGGAGTCGAATTGCAGGTTGCGGCAGCTTGGCTGGTCGAGTCCGAGATTTGGGAGCGAAAACGGTCATGAGAGTGAATGAGAGTTTACAAATGGACTGATAGAAATGAAATAAAACGGTCGTTTTGCACGCTTTTTATGTAAAAATGACATTTGGCGCTTTCACGGGGTGACGTCAGCATGACGTCATCGGCGGGTCCCAGGTATGGATGGGTGTCGTGGCATCTGACGGGACGGTGACGCGGCAACGACACGGTGGCAGGGCGCAGGCAAAAAAGGGGATGAAGTGGCGGTAACGTGGCAGAGCATCGGCGGAGTGGAGATGACATCAGGGGAAGACGTGGCACCGACGTCACACATGGGAGGCGGTTTCTGGTTTGTATCACACCGCTTTTGCGCAGAAGTGGTTTCGGAGGAGGGGGCTCTGCCACAGTCGGGAGGGCGACGCGTGGCAGCAGTACGACGGGAAAACCTCCCATCTCCCGGATGCTAACCCTCAGCACATCGGGGCAGGAAAAGACCTACCCACCGTAGATCTTATGGCGCGACAGATCTAACGGCCGACGGGACAGGTAAGACGACGGAAGGTTAGGGACGGGGTCCGCGTGCTGTTTAATATTTGTTTATTCATGCGGCGGGGGGTAAACATTAGAAATGTGGGTTTATGGGGTTAGGATTAAATGGAAATGGTTGTTAGTTTAACCAAAGGTCAAACTAACTCCGGATTTGGAACACGGAAGGGTTAACAGTAGCCCCAGATGGACTATTATTTCCCTGACTTAAGAAATATGGCTATAGTGCCAAGGGGTAGGGATATTATTATTTTTTGGGATTTTATATAGTTTCTCGTAGAATAGGGGGAAGGAAATGATTTAGGGAGCTAGATAATAGGGTTATATGTTAATATGGATTGAAAAGGAAATGGATATATACTAAGTTTATAGAATGGAAACTTAAGCATAGGGAAATGAATGGATTGTGTAAAGATTAATTTTACACAAGAAATGTGGCTTCTTTTCACTAAATCAACTCAGATGTCAATTTGTTTTCTTAACCAGAATGGAGTGAAAATGGACTTTTTGGGCAGATCCCAAGGTCCTTGAGGGGATGTTAGTGAATGATTTCTGAGGGGATGAAAGGGGAGTTAGACATGCTTCCAAACCTTGCCATCAAACAGTGCCTTGGTACTCCTGCTTCAAATGAGATGAGCTTTCTTTGTTTAGGTCAAAACTGAAGATGATCTTACTTCTGCAACCCCAGGATACCTACCCAGCCTAATACACTTAGCATTTTTTGTTACTTCAGGAAGGGTGCACTTAGACTTGCAAACCCTAATTGCCTTTTTCTTTTATAACTGCCCGCCTATCTAAAAACTACCCTTATTTCTTCCAAGGGCCCAAATTAAGCAGTTGGGCTCCTTAATTCTCTACCTAGCTAATAATCTGCCAAGTTTAAACAGTTTGGACAGATTTTCTTTCTCTATTTTCTAAAACCAAGCAATTTAAACCTAGGGAGGCCAAGATTAAGCTGTTTGGCCCTCCCTTAACTGTGAAATTTTTCAAAAATGGAACTTTTGCAGCATGAAAAGGATGAACATTTTTGGCACTTCCACTGTTAATCATGAAAAATGAAACCTATTGGTATAGGAAGCTAACATAACCAAGGAATCACATGTTTATACCATGCATCCAAAAATAAGCAAGAAAATCACACATGCAACTTGTTACCTGCAAAGAATCGAGTTGTAGCTGCTAATCCAATTGTCTCCTTGTGCTTTCTTTATTTCCTTTTCATTCTTTATCCAAATCCAAGTGAATACTAGAATGCTCCAAGCATGCTCCAAGAATTCTCTAAGTGTGCAAGAGTATGAGAGAATGAATGAGAGAGCCAAAAATTGATCTGACAAAAGCTATGAAATATCTCTCTGAATCCTTTCTATCATTGAGGCCTCTATTCTCTTCATTTTCCTTCATTTTCCCTCTAATTTACCTTGCATGCAAATATGTGTCTCTTCACCTTCCTTTTCTCTTATTTTCCTTTATTTTCATAATTAAATGCCAATTACTGTGTCTTTTCCTTTACCAATGCCTTTGCTAATTTCTATAGCCATTAATTAATCACAAGTGATTCCCACTAAAGTGTTTTTCACAACATTTAGCTTGGAATACGTGTCCTGTGTCCTTGGTCTTATTTTATTTACATGGAAAATCAACCAGGGGTTGTTACAAACCCCTCCCCCTTAGGGGAACACTGTCCTCGATGTTCAATGACGCTTATTACTAGCAAAGCATGTTGACCATGGATATTTATAACATAAATCAATATAGCATTTACATCATACCAAACTGCTGAAAACATGAACACCATACTACTTATTGGAGCCTTATAAAACAAATCGATGCAATAATTACAACATACTTCTTATTGGAGATTTATAACGCAACTCATTGCAGTATATACTATACACATATGCATAAACATAAACCAAAAAACATAAATAAAATTCATTTGATTAAACAACAAATAAATAAGGATACATAGCCCACATCTAATCAACAATCTCCCATGTAGCTTCATCAAGCCCAAAGTGCTTCCACTGCACTTTAACTTTCTCAATTGCTTGGTTCCAGGGCATGAGTTATTTCTGCTGCAAAATGCACTGAGGTTTGGGCTGTAATTATCCTTGTAGCTCCACATACAATATAAACCAATTAATCACATGATCAACATCCTAAACATACTTCTTAAGCAATGAAACATGGAAAACATCATGGAATTTCACTGTTGGTGGTAGTGAAAGTTTGTAGGCCACTGATCCAATCCTCTCAAGGATCTTAAAAGACCCACAATACTGAGGTGCAAACTTGGCACATGACCCAATCCTCAAGGAGCTCCTCTTGGGCTTGATGTGCAAGTACACATGCTCCCCAATGTGAAACTCATTGAATGCCTTATGTTGATCAACATAACTCTTTTGCATGTCATGTGTTTCCTTTAGATTCCTCTTGATAACCTACATTTCCTACTCTATATCAACCAACATATTTGATCCAATCAATACCCTATTCACTGAATCACTTCAACTGATAGGAGTATTGAAAATCCTCCCATAAAGAGCCTCAAATGGACTCATCTTCAAGGACTCCTGATACCCATTATTATAAGCAAACTCTACCAGTGTAATATACTCTTCCCACTTTCTCTGCTGATGCATTACATACATCCTCAACATTTCCTCAAGAATCCTGTGGACCCTCTTTTCCTATCCATCTATCCACAGATGATAAGCTATACTGAAATCCAACTCCATCCCTAAACTTGCAAAAAACTCCTTCCAAAGACCTAGAAGTGAACTTGGCCTCTCTCTCTGATATGATATTCTTGGGAACACCATGCAACCTCACTATCTCCTTGATGAATATCTGAGTTACCTCACTATTACACAACATTTTTCCATTGTCCCTGTACTCTCCATTCCTTGATCCTGGAGGACCTCTATAGTGAACCCCACATGCTTTTCCTTCATGAAGAAACTCTCGTTGTGTCCCTCTTCATGAGAAAATCAATTCCCTTTTGCACCATTTCCCCTGAAACTTCTGTTCTGCCCAGTTTACAAGACCGATGCTAATGAGATTTGTATTTCCAACGCCAATGTGCAAATATTAGCACTATCCCTAGTGCCGATCGGAGTGACTGAGTTGCGTTCCAGTCACGCTAGTCCTGTTATGGAAATTATTTTAAATTAGGAGCCGAAGCTTCTAGCTCTAGAAGCTTCGTAACAAAAGTCTGGTAAATGGTTTGGCCAGATGGGGTCAAGGATGTCAGTTTGGGCTCCTTTCCCCTATAATGATGGAACCACCTCAAGGGATTAGCCCTTCTCCCATGAAAAGAGGATCCATCTCCCATCAATTAGTCCTATATAAACTTCCCTTCTTCCCAAGCACAAGCTAGTGTTAATGTTGGTGTGCTAGTGCTATTTTGGTTTGGAGTAAAGATCAATCTATTCTAAGTTGCAGTGATCTAGTTGTGTGAGGGAGAAGTGTGATTTGGTTTGGAGTGAAGCCTAAAGGGAAGAGCCTTAAAACTATTATGGATTGAGGCCAGCATGGAATGCTAGCAGAAGTGCGTGGGAAACTGGTCTTGTTAGAGGAGGATTGCAACGTCAAGACAAATGGTTGCAATATCTCTTTCATATTAATATATGCAATTATCGATTGATTTCCTACATGATTTGTCATCTTACATATTCATGGCTTAATGTTTCTTGACTTGTTAAGTAGGTTGAATTACAATTTTTCTATTATCACGTTTATTGTCTGTTGTTGTTTACTTGTTTCAGATGCTTGAATAAGGAAGTGAGAGATAGTTGGAGCGAGTAAGCAAGGACATCATCAAATGGGATAAGCATACCAAGAGGTAGGCCCTCTTGATTGGTTCTAACCTAAGGAAATATTCCATAGAATGTATCTTTTGTGTCTAGACCCATTATCGTGATAAAGGAATTTGTTTGTGTCCGCACTTATAATTTTACTTCACCACACTCACTAGCTGAATTAGTAGACTTAACTGCAATGAAGTGAGCAACTTTACTTAACTTGTAAACCACAACCATGATGGATTCATGCTTCTTCGATTTCCTAAAAAAACCTGTAATGAAGTCCATGGAAATGACATCCCATTTCCACTTGGAATTGGAATAGGCTACAACAAACCAACTAGATTCTTACACTCTTCTTTTTCCTGCTGACGATCCATACATCTCTCAACAAACTCAACCACTTCTTTCTTCATATTTGGCCACTGATAGAAGTTATTGACCATTGTAAAAGTATTCTGATATCCCAGGTGACCTGAATATGCCTTGACATGAAACTCCCACAAGATAAGCTTCTTGAGCTAACAACTGTCTCACACATAAATCTTTTTCCTGAATCTGACCAACCCATCTATCGTGAGGTGATACTCCTCATCCTTATCACCTTCACCCTACTGCTGCAATCTTTACTTCAACTACTAGTACTTGTTATCATGTTGCCCTGCATGCAAGCTCTTCTCTTGCAAATATGTCCCATAAGAACTTACTATTGTAATATGATTCACTCGCACTCTCCTACTGAGAGCATCTGCAACCTTATTCTCTTTTCCCTTGATGTATCTGATCTCAAAGTCATACACACTTAGAATAACCACCCATCTAGCTTGCTTAGAATTCAGATTAGGTTGGTTAACCAAGTACCTAAACCCAATATGATCACTCATCAGAATAAACCTCCTACTAAGAAGATAATGCCTCCACATCTTCAAGTCATGAATGATAGTTGCCAACTCAAGATCATGAGTCACATAGTTTTGCTCATGCTCATTTAGCTTCCTTGACTCATAACATACCACCTACCCTTCCTGCATTAGGACTCCACCAAGTCATCCCTTTCCAAAATTTGTACATACCATGAAATCTTTATCTAGATTTGCAATTTTCAAGACCGGAGAATTTATAAGCAAATGCTTCAACTGCTCAAAACTAGTTGCACAGTCCTCAGCCCATTCAATCTTATTTCCTTTTCACTGCAAGGATGTAATAGGATAGGAAATCCATGAGAAGTTCTTGATGAACATATTGTAATAACCTGCTAATCCCATGAATGATCTGACCTCTTCCACATTCCTAGGATTGGCCATTCCATTATAGCTTTAATCTTTTCCAGGCCCATTGCTATACCTTCGTTAGAAAGAACATGTCCCAAGTAATGAACTTCAGTCAGAAAGAAAATACACTTGCTAAGCTTGGCATACAACTAATTCTCTCTCAACAATTTAACACTTCTTGCAGGTGCTTTACATGCCCTTCCTCATTCTTAGAATATATCAATATATCGTCAATGAAAATTACCACAAGCTTGTCTAGAGAAGTATGCAACACACTGTTCATCAAACAAATGAAAGTAACTAGAGAATTAGTAAGATCAAATAGAACCACCACAAACTCATAATGCCCATACCTAGTATGACATGCGGTCTTGTAAATATATTCTTCTTTGATGCATACCTGATGATATCCTGATCTCAAATCAATCTTTGAGAACATTGTTTCTCCCTTTAACTGATCAAACAAGTCATCAATCCTCGACAAAGGATACTTGTTCTTGATATTCACTTTATTCAACTTCTTTTAATCAATGGAAAATATGAGAGTAACATCCTTCTTATTTACAAACAACATTGGTGCTCCCCAAGGTGATACAGTTGGCCTAATATATCCCTTATCAACCATTTCCTTAAGCTGCAACTTCAATTCCACCAACTCTGGAGTACACATTATGTAAGGTGCCTTTGATGTTGGTGATGCTCCTGGTACCAACTCAATAGAGAAATCCACTTCCCTATGAGGAGGCAAATTTGAAATTTCTCCGGGAAACACATCCAGAAACTACTGCAAAACTGATACATCTTCAGAACCTCATCATCCTCAACATCCTTCCCTTTGTCACTGGAAACATGAACTGCAAAAAATAAACATCCCTTTCTACAACTACGTTTAGCCTACATAGCTGTAACCGTTCTCAATAATGTAGGCTTCTTCTTTCCCTACAAGATTCTTCATTCTCCTTCATCATCCAGGCACTCAGTAGCCTTATCAGGGCAGTCCACTTTAGTCCCGTGAATTTACAACTAATCCATGCTCGAAAGCATACTGTATGAACCCAAAGGAAGCACATTTAGATGTGCTGATGTAGGCATACGATTCAGCTCAAATGCAAAATCTCTTACCCAATGATGAACTCTTCTCTAGGTCCCTATATCCAACTGCACCAACCAAGGTTTTACATGCACTCTTTATTCAAGCAACACTTATCCATCAGGTTAGGATTGATATAACTATCGTTAGATCTAGGTTCAATCAAAATAGAAACAAATTGATCAAAAAGATTGCCTTCCATCTCAATAATGGATGCTTGATGATCAACCTGGCTATTATCCATTGCCGCATAAATATGAGGAATACTATGCCCAACATATCCAACTATTTGTTCCTCCTGAGCATTGTAAATCTAAGGTCTACCACCTTGATGTTGTGGACAACCTCTCCTAAGATGCTCTCCACCACAAGTCCAACACTCCAAAGGCTTCCTTGCATCGCCTTTGTTCTTCTGCTCAAGCTGAGACCCATGTCCTCTGTCAATTGCATTGAACTTCTTGTATGATGCTACATTCTCCTTGTCACCTATATCTTGAGGTCTTCCTCACTTCTTAACTCGCTTTCCTTTAGTCTTGTCATTCCCTTTCCAATCATGCTTAGGCTCAGACTTACGCTTAGACTGCTCATAACAATGCTTCAGATTCCCAATGACTTCCTCCAATGATCGAGGATCATCATACTCAATTTGATCTCTAAATTCTAAAGGAAACCCACTGATGAACCTTTGAACCTTTATATTCTCATCCTTAAGATACAACACATACCTCAACAACTCTAGAACCTTTGTCATATACTTTTCATCTGTCATAAAACCCATCTTCAACTCATATAATTCCTTAGCCTTTCCATAGTAATATCTCTCAGACAAGTACTTCTTTCTGAAGAGTCTTTTAAACTCATTCCAGCTCAACTCCCCTGTCTTGATGCCTCTAACACACTTCACATCTTCCCATCAGATATCTGCTTTTCCCTTGAGACTGGAAATAACTATCCTGAATTTCATATTCTTTGTATAATATTTCAATTCAAAGAACTTCTTCATCCCAAGTAGCCATGCTCCTGCATCTTCCGATTTCTTCATTTCTCCATCAAATGTAGGAGGTTTGGATTTATTGAAATCATCTGGAAATTATTGCTTCTCACTCCTCCTATAAGGATGATGGCGGTAATAACCATGATGTCTCTTTGAAATAGAACTAGAATAGAACCCATAAGAACTACCTCTCTTGTCAGGTGTATCCAACCATTTTCCACCCCTGAGTGTGTCATCCCTGTCCAACCTGTGTGCTGATCACGATCTACTACCATATGCCCCATCAGTCCTTTCCTCTTGTCCATGTCTAATTGATGGCTGTCCCTGTCTTTGCAAATATGATATGATTTGAAGGATCACTGTATTAACCTCTTCTTACTTTTCTTGAGCTCTGGAAAGTCTTTCTTATGACTGTATTATCTTGTCATTATCTGCCCTACAACTTCTGATTTTTTTCCTTTAGATTTCTCATTGTATCTTCTATATCAGGAGAATACTCATCTCCTTGCTGCTCAATTGATCTATAAGGAGAGTCACATAAACTGTAATCCACCATTTTTCTCATCATCTATGATCTTCTAACTCCTGCAAACATGTCATATTATATAAATAAAAAATAGACATAATCAAAATCATATCTTAGTATGAAGTTTAGGGGAGGCTATCTCGTCTACACAATTAATCCAGATTAGCACTATATATATTATATATCTAACTATCTATCTATCTATATATATATATATATATATATATATAATATATAATATATTATAATATATATATTATATATATATATATATATATATATATATATATATATATATATATATATATATATATATATATATATATATAATGACATCAACATCATCGATCATCTAGTCTTTCTTGTGACTGAATTATCCTGTCATTATCTACCGTACAACTTCTGATTTTTGGCTTTAGACTTCTCATTGTATTTGCTATATCAGGAGAATACTCCTCTCCTTGCTACTCAATTGATCTATAAGGAGAGTCACATGAACTGTAATCCACCATTTTTCTCATCATCTCTGATCTTCTAACTCCTGCAAACATGTCATGTTATATAAATAAAAAATAGACATAATCAAAATAATACCTTAGTATGAAGTTTAGGGGAGGCTCTCTCATCTGCACAATTAATCCAAAATTACACCAATATATATTTAATTTATATATTTATATATATATATATATATTATATTATATTTACTTATTATAATGAAATCACATCATCGTCATCTCAACATCAACATCATGATGACACATGACTACAACCGTGACCATCACAATGCATGCACGATGAGAACATTGACAACTAACATGCATGGATAAAAACCACATTCACCCATATAGTCCAAGTGTTTCAATCTGGAAGCTCTAATACCACCCTGTAAATGCCTCCTCCCACATTTACCCAAATTCACAAGCTTTCCTGGGTAAACATGAGACAAATGTCACTATGGCATCATCCGACCTCCATGTTCTAGTTAAGGAAGTGGTGCCTACAAAATGAACACTAACGAACATCCTACAGGTGTTGAGGGATTTGATCCCCTAGGGCTTTTGGGTGGAAATCCTAGCAGACTGAAAGTTGTCTAAACAGAGAAACATGCACTCACACAACCATTATGCTATCAAAATCAAATTATAAAGTAAGAAGGACGTACCTCAGGTCCTACATTCGAGTAGTTCCTCAAGGGTGCAAACCCTTCTTCAAGTCCCTTTCGCTCCTTTGTCCTGCAAAACCAATAATTCCAAAGAATGCAGCAGTATATGGACGGAGATTTATACAAAAATCATCTTTATGTTATAAAAGAAGGAAGTTAGTTATAAACTTTAAACCACCATTCATACATGAAATTCAAACATGAACATCATAAACATAAAGAAGAAGCATATCGGGAACCAAGA
>APFE030724254.1:0-18348 GCA_000404065.3 Pinus taeda
GAAGAAGTTTAAGCACCACAATGCCATGGACTAGATTCCTGACCAAGGAAATCTATCCATTGGTCTCTCGACAAGTTAGGCACCACAATGCCATAGACTAGATTCCTGACCAGGGAATCCATTTGGGTGGGACTAAGATGGACTCAAGCTTTTAGCCTCTCTAGGTACCATCATGCTTACTTGCTAACCATCAACCCAAGGATCCAGGTGCGTGTCAAAGCTCAATGACCAACGCCACCCCTCCAACTTCGGGACCCGGACATCAACACACAGTGTCAGCTAAATGTCCTCCCAGGCAATCCTTCACTCACAAAGCCTCAGCACCCCTTGATCTAGCAGATCAAGGACCATAAATCTCTCCCAATCAAACTAACTAGTAACCAACAAAAAATCTTTGAGAGATTTACCTGTACAAATACAACTCCAATCAATAAAATACTTTCACATGTACATAATCAAAAATACAAACCTTTAGGGTCTTTCAAACAACAAATGTGACTTCTCAACGCAGTAGGACTATTAACCGAATCATTGACAAAAGATTCCTTAATCATACACTTTCCTTTCCTACTTCACATACAACAGCATATCCTTCATTCTCCAATCAAAACTATTATGTCCCTCTCAACTAGGGAGGTTTTCTTTATCTAGGCTCGCTCTTAACTTAGGGATATTTCTTCTATCCAGAATCCCTCTTAACTTAGGGAATTCTACTTCTTTACGACATCGAAGAATTTTTCATGGCTTCCATCCTTCTTATCAAAGTCATTCATATATCATGTTTATCACATCAATTTTACTTGTGATCATCTTCACCAACTTGAAGATGATGTACTTGCACAATTTAGATAGCAAGTACAACTAAAATTATAGGAGCATGAAGTTAGCTATATCAAAAACTTATAACAATGGAAGCATTTAGACTTTACAAACATAATCAGCATGAGACTATACTTCAATACTTCAACTTCTTACCTAGGTTTAGTTACAAACACTAAATCACATTCATAGCTCATCAATCAAACTCATTATATCTAGGGTTTGAATTTTCTTTCAACGACAAGTTCCCTTACATAGAAAACCCTAGAAACAAATCAAATCAATGAATCTAACAACTTTCAAAAATCATATGTTAGACTCCTCGCATAGATTTCATTCATGAGCTTCAACAAACAGAACCAATCACAACTTAATCAACATCATGACCAACATCTACTAGGGTTTGATGTAAACCCCAGATTCTTGTTAGAAAATCAGAAAGGCAGAAAGATTTTCTTATAGTTGATAATTACTTGTGATGTTCTTGACTTCTTATTAAGTTTTATATCTTCTTTCTTCTACTTCAGCAAGCAATTACCAAAGCAAAAGCACATGAAACATAGGACACCAGATATAGGCACTATGCGAGGGCAAAACCCCCTCGAGAGAAAAACCCAGTCAAAATTATCTTCCTTTCAATAGTATTCTTTGAGACTCTTCACCCTAGACAAAGACCAAACCTTCCCTCCACACCAATTCAGCCTCCTAGATCTACAACCTCTCTTCTAGCAACTTCAACTATGTAGCAACTTCTGGCATCAACGAAACTTGGAAGACTTCGATCTCCCAAACTAGGGCACGAAACAAAGAGAGAGAAACACTAAAATTTCATTTTTCTTCTCCTTAGACTCCACCCAACTCGCACTTCCTTTGGCTTCCTTAGACCCACTTTGCACTTCTTTGAATTCCTTACAAATATCAAACTTGCTTGAGATGAGATAATACAAAGGAATTCGACTTGCTTCTATTTATAGGCTTCAAGGGAGGTTGAATTGATGTCCTTAGGCTGACTTGATCTCTTCTAGGCCGACTTGATGTGGAGGACACATAAATTATATTTGACTCAATACTAAACCTTTTTACATGATTCAAAAGCCCAAGAAGGGTCTCTTTAAAAGTACAATGACTCTATTGACTCAGAATAAATCCTAGAGTCCTCAATACGGGACTTTGACCTAAAACATGGTGACCAAGCATGAAACCATGCCTTTACATAAGTCCCCACAATAATAATAATAAAAATATAATTTTCTTTTATTCTTTGACAAATAATACAAGATGACTCAAATACATTTAATGAAGACTGAACCTAGTTACATCTTCCAACACTCCCTCTTAACTAGGGAGGTATTCATCATATACAAGTACAAGGAATTTCTCAACTATATGAACCATGAAGAACTTTAGGCACCACAATGCCATGGACTAGATTCCTAAACGGGGCAATCTATCCATTGGTCTTTCAATAATTTAGGCACCACAATGCCATGGACTAGATTCCTGACCAGGGCAATCTATCCAAGTGGGAATAAGGTGGACTCAAGCTTTTAGCCTCTCTGGGTACCATCAGGCTTACTTACTAACCACCAACCCAAGGATCCAAGTGTGTATCCAAAAACAGACCTTTATAATCAACACCACCTTTCCAACTTCGGGACGTAGACATGAACACAAAGTTTTGGCTAGATGTCCTCCTAGACAATGCTTTACTCGCAAAGCCTCAACACTCCTTGATCCAATAGATCAAGGATGACCAATCTCTCCCAATCGAACTGATTGGTAACTAGCATGCTATCAAAAGCTTCGAAAGATTCGCATATACAAACCATTACAGAACTTATGAGGTCTAAAATGGGCCTCCTAAGAAAAATGTACAACCAAAATAAACTTTATAAGAACCAATAAGATTCAAGATGATGATGTCAACCATGGGGGATGATTCACCATTTTTAGGGTAAAAAAGTAAAAAGATTAAAAAACAATAAAATAATAAAATTTCAACTTTTATTTTCAATTTATCTCCCTAAGTTTTACTCAAATGTCAAGCAGAAGTACTCGTTGGATGCAAAGTTTAATTCCTCATCCAAGGAGTACCCATGTTGCATACTTTCGATAGACCCTACTACACTAAAAATGAGAAATACAGGAAAAACGTGATTGATTGCAATCACATTTTTCCCTCCGAAATTTTAACCATGGTGTTTAAGTATGAGGGACCATGCTTAAAATATTTTTTACATAAAAAAAAAAATTTACAATTCAACCTTCAAAGGGGGAATACCCGTTTGGTTTAGACCCTCAAACTACCCATCCAATTTGCCACACACTCTGATCTAGTAGACCAAGTGATTTGTAATAAAATAATTTAGCCAATTAGCTTAAATTATTCTCAAATCTCTTTTACTTAAGACTCGACTAAAATGTTAGGACTTACTTAAGACTTAAAAAAATTCCACCTTAGCTTTGAGGTGAGGTCGAAGGGAATAAATTTTCCAATCATCCGTGTTTAGAAACACAAATGAATCAATGAGACGAAAAACCTCCTAAGATGAAACTCTCGCCAAAATAATAGGCTTACCTAGATTTTTATATACATCCACGTCTTAATAACATCATTTGCATTACATAACTTGCAAAATGGGTTTATAATGACACATAAACTGTTGATAGATGACCCGATCATGTTGAAAAAATTGGTATTTCCACTTCCTTGGAACTTTGACAAAAACTGTGCAACGCACACAACATTTCCAAGCTTGCCTTGAAAACAAAAATACATGAAAACATTAAAAAATAGTCAATACCTATATAGTTTCTTCAAACGTGATTGGATTGACAAGCAAGACATGTCTACAAATCAAATAAGCTACACTATCTAGCAAAATTGTTTCACGACGAAAGGTAGTTAAAGTCCACTCGATGTTTCCACGACTGCCCTTCAAAACACCAAAATACATGAAAATTTAAAAACATATAACAATATAAATCAATATCTATATGGTTATTCGATGTCTACAAAAAAGATAGGATTGACAAGCAAGAAACATCTACAAATCAATGGAATTACACAGTTGTGAAACAAATCATACCAAATAAAATAGTGAAGATAGTTCATAAGGTAAAGGTCGTAGATAATGATGTTATTAAGCTAGTCAAAAAGAAAAATATGATAATATTCCAAAAATATAAACCGTGTCTTAGCAAGTGATTCTTACACCAATCCCTATAGGCTAGCTTGAGTTGTTGAGAGCTATGAATGTTGAGCAAGAGGTCTCACGATCAAGTCGCCAAGCTGGCTGCCTCAGCATATGTGGGCCTCATTCAATGTCTCTGCCAAGTTAGCATACAATAGTCTATGTGGTCCATTTTAGACTGCACCATCCTTGGAATGAGGGGAAGTGCCACAATAGAAATACATGAAAGTTGACGATGAAAACAATCTATGGGTTTCTCCAAATGAGAATGGATTGGATTGACTAGAAAGAGCTCAAAAATAAGTTTTTGAATGGAAAAACAGCCAAGGTAGCCTTGGATTAAATTAAACAGCCAATTCTAGATAATCTCTATTTTAAAATTAGCCTATCTGACAAGGGTCAAAGTGTGAAGGTCAAACCAGAGCTAGTCAACAACTTCAGGCGATATACCCCTTCAGAAACCTACATCTAAATGATAAATCCAATCCCAATTGAGTAAAAACTAAACAAGAAATAAAAGCTTAACTCCAATGGGGTCTACCAAGATACAAAGAATTTGCAAATTTGAAAAGCTACAATGGAACTATCAAGCATAATCACCCCAACTAAGCACTAATGCAATAAAAACTAAGTTAATTAACTAGCCATTTTGTCATATTGTCCTTAACACAACCACCATAAACAGACTAACTTAGTTTTTTTACCTATAAGTACTTGAAGATTTGTTTCACCGCAATCCAAACCAAAATTTAGCCATAAACTAACTAACAACACCAACTGAATAGGAAATTTCTATCCTTTTGCAAACTAAAACATATATCAACGTTTCGATTGAATCGTGAAATGAAATTCCTAACCTCATCCAATCAATCTCATCTTATACTTCTCACTTCACATCCCTCAACAATTTACAGCTCATGTATGGTTGTAGCAAAAGGCTCACAATCCTTAATCCTAGTCCTTCACAATATTCCTAAAACATTTATCTTTATTTAGTAATGCTTTCTTATTCTTCCGCTCTTTGCATACCTATATACCCCTGCGACATAATGCACTTCACCCAGATTCTTAATTTGAAGCAAAGACAATAAATAATGCCACAACCTACCAATCAACTCAAAATCTTTGCTAGCAAGTAACAAGTAGTTGACTTACAAGGCAATCATTAAGACGTGTTCAACTCTTATAGTTAATGTTGAAACTCAATCTCCAACATTACAAAATTAATTTGCTTAGATTATTTTTTGGGCAACTTTTTCAATCTATATTGTTCTTTCTCCTCCACCACAAAACCTTCCAAGGTTTTCCACAAATTTATCCCCATCTCAGGTATATTGTTTTTACATCCATATAGTGCACCTACCAATCAAAGCATACAAACATCAACAACAATAGTTTAATCAACATAATCCTTGGCCAACAAGAAAACATTTCTTGATGAACAGTGTGTTCTTGAAAACATCCCTTTGACACTAGTCAATGTTGATTTTGTAGCTTCAGAAGGTCTTTTGCATAGGATGGTATCTTGCATGCAGGAGAAGTCCTCTTTGGGTGTGTTGACCAAACTTTGTCAACAGTGCAAGAAAGAAAGGTACAAAGAAGTGAAGAAATTTTTCGAAGATCAATGTTATGAGCAAGCACAATTATGTTATTGTAAACCCAATTTCTACAAGTTTTATTGTAAATGATGCTAATATGACCATTTAGTAATGTAACAACACGTAGGTAAGCCTCTGATTTTGGCAACAGATTTCATCCTAGGAAGTTTTTTAATCTCACTGATTTATGTGTGTTTCTAAACACGAATAATCGACAGATCTTTTCTTCCAGCTTAAACCCCAAAGCTAGGGTGGAATTCGTTGACAAGGTCTTAGGACTAGAATAATCGACAGATCTTTTCTTCCAATTTAAACTGCAAAGCTAGGGTGGAATTGATTGACAAGGTCTTAGGTGAGTCCTAGTGTTATATTGAGTTTTATTGCAAAAGTGTGTTTGGGAATAATTTTAGCACATTTTGATAAATTATTTTATTACAACCACAATTCGTTTATACTAGATCATGTTGTCTCGCAAAAATGGAAAAGTTATTGAGGGTTTGAGTCTAAATGTGTATTTCCCCTTCTAAGGGTTGAATTTGTAATTATTTGATGTAAGAATATTTTAGTGCATGGTCCCTCGCAATCAAAAACCACGGCTAAAAATATTTGAGGGTGGAAAAAATTATTAATCCCCTCTAGTGTCAATTAATAATTTTTTTTGGTCAAATTAAATTAAAATCCTAAGCCAAAAAATAAATTAATTTTGAGTCAAAAAATAATTTTAGACAAATAATTTCTCTCCATGTGGAAAATAATAAAAATTACGCAAATCAAATGAAATTCAATTTTTGGAGGTCCCCACCAAGGGAGAAATGGATATTTTAAGAAAATTTGAGCCTTGGACCTTGGTGGTTAAATCAAAATCAATTTTTTGAGGAAATTAAAAGTAGATTTTGTTACCCACCACTTTGTGGGTGACATCCATAGGGGAAATTTTTTCTCCTAGATGGTCCTCAGCTGGTAGGCAGCAACCCCTTGTAGCCCCCGGATAAGCTTGATGCGCCACTATCTCTGCCACCTGAGCTAGCCATGTGGTCCCTTGCCCATATGTTATGATCGTATGTTTGAAGGTGGGCCTTCCAACCCGAAAGGTATGGCTTCTCATTGTGTAGTTGGGTAATTTTGTTTACTTATCATGGACTCTTTTGTGCATGGATTAGTGGGGGGATTCGGCAGAAAGAGTGGGCTAGGTCCATACTCTTATCTCCTCTACCCAGTTTGATGGTTAACCTTGTATCCTAGTCCCATGGGATCTCCTTTACTGGCTACTAAGTCATAGGGATGACACTACATGGGAAACCCTGATTTTGGTTGCATGGTCCCACTTCCCAATACCATATACATCACTCCCCTTCCGCTTATTACAACCCCATTCAACATTTTTCCCATCTAGGTCCACCTTTGTCAACTGGGTCCACAAGGAGTTAGCGTCTGCCCCCCCTTGTCCACACCTTGAGTCGTGGTCTGGAACGATGCCCTAGAGATTGACGTAGCTAAAAAGAAGGAAAAAGCATAATTTGGCAACCCTCAATAGGAAATATACCATAAAATGCAAAAGATGGTCAAGACATACAAATTTAGCACGTGGGAAAAAGCAAAAGATGAACTCTACCCCTATCATTATCGCCATGATTCCTAGAGCTTTTCATATTAACCACTTTACATCATTAAAGAACCCATTATTGTCCCAACCCCTGGTGGGCGATGAGTTGCCCCACCATAAGGGGGTATCCACTGCTATACTCTACACATCATGCCCTCATCTCGTAGAGCCCCAAGCAGTTATGAAGAAAAAATAATCAAAGGAAAAAGGCATATGAAGAAGGGTGGAAAAACAAACGTCCAGGTAACTCATGTACCACGACTGCTCCCTCCTATACTCATATACCCAAGTGTGGGCTTCCCCTATTATAGCTACCCTTGTATTGTGGCATGTGGCTTGGAGTCTTCACCTGATCTTCACTCCATTCCATCATTATATCACATGCCACCTACCACTTGATGGATGTACCATGGGCATGTCACCCCCTTTAAAAGATGAAACCATCTAATAAAGTCCTTTGTTTACCCTTTTATTGAGCTTGGCGACACCTATACATGCTAAAGTTTGTTATGGAAGCGCATGCCACTATGAGGTATCCACTTGTTTTCCATGATTTGTAAGCTCTTTTACTTGATTACTCTAATGATTTGTTGTACTAGGTGACAAGATGCATTCGATCTTATACAAGATTGCAGGTCAGTCTCCATTTGGGGTTTGGTCTTTCTATATAGGATCCAAGCCCTCTAGAGGGTCATTGGCACTTGTAGAGTAAGCGCTGAGAGCCATGGACCTCCACCATAGCAGAGAGCAGATTGCTACTGCATGGATCCCTAGGCACCATTCATTGATTGCTTGTACGCCACCTTTTTGGATGAGGATGATGCACCTGGACCACCATATCTAGTCGACTTCACACTTGCACCACACACTTAGTAGATGTTCTAGGGCTCAGATGAGGATGTGTCTCACCATGAGAGACAAAGCAAGGGGTTATGTCATCATTATACCCCTTACATATGGTATACAAGCATTTATCGATCCACTTGGAGACCCTTGAGGATGTCATTGTGACCCCACATCCACTTGGGGACACCACGTTTCATTTGCTTGGATATCAAGGAGCCACCTCCTTGATCACTATGTTTGAAGCCTATTCTCTCACCTTACCACACTTTGGACTCCACTAGGCCTCTTCAATGGCCCAACAACTCATTGTGTCCATTATTTTGCCCTCTTGAGAGGCTTATCTTTGTATTATGGATCTATCTTGGTGGGCTTGTCACCAAGTCATGTCATTATTGTACATTATTTTATTACCTGGGGCTTGATTTGGCCTAATTAAGAAAATCGAACTCAATAGGAACAATGTAAATTGATGAGAGCTCATTTGAGTTTCATCATCACTTGGATTTAGATAATTTTATCTCTTGACATTTTCGCTAGACCTTTTTGATGGACGAATTGGAGAATTGATGGATTTCAATGTTTGGAAGATCGTAATTCTTGTCTTGGATCTTCGTTTTTCTTGCACTATGATGATTGGAATAATTTCTCTATACTTATGATTATTCTTTCATGTTTATTCTTGCAATTTTGTCTCATAAATGATTTGTGGAATGTTTTCGTTAATGAAGCTGGTGTAGCTACTCTTGGGCTTATGTGAAGTTGCTTGTCTTGACTTTGTGAGTGATTTTTCATGTTGATCATTGAGAAGTATATGGTGAATTAGTGTCCTTGGGGTACATGATTGTTCATGCTTTTCCTTGATAGGTCATCTTTTGCAGATAATAAGAAGTGTAAATTTCCCTTGTGACCTAGTTGTTGCTAAGGCCATACGAAGGTGCTGAAGAACTCCTTGGTTGGAATTAAACATCTCTAAACATTGATTTCATTAGACTCCATTCTCCCAAAAGGCTAGGCACTTGTCTAGTCCAAAGGTGATCACGAAAGAACACTTCTTTCACCTCCTTCCTTCTTTCATAAACCCTAACCTAGTAGGCCACCTAGGGCATCACACAAAATCATTTCTAACCATTGAAAATCCTTGAAAATTGGTCAACTACTGCGTTGGGGTCTTCTTGAGAGGTCCTCCAAATTTGAGGTCGATCCCACAATGGAATCTCGAGATATTCCAAGCCCTGGCTTTAAGACCATTCGCCTCCTTAGGTATCCTTTGGTTAGTGGCTTCATTAGGATACAATAAATTCAATTCCTTTTATCCTATTCTCCTCCCAACTTGGTCAAGACCATCAATTTGTTGCTACAAACCAAACCCTCGGCCTTGTTCGAGTCCACTTGGCCTTCTTTGTGGTCCTGCAAGCTTGACACTCCAATTTCACAAAGGACACTAGAAACCCTTTTCTTTTAAGATTCCTTGATCTTGGGCACCTCTCTTCAAATAACATATCTCATACCTCAGGTCTTGGTAATCCCCTCACCCTTCTAAGAAATCCATTCATCTTGTTTCTATAGCATGCAAGCCCATTATCTAAGCTTCCCTTGTGAATAGGCTTTAGGAATCACCTCATACCATATCATTGATCCATCTATTCTAGTGATTCCTCTCATACCGAGACTCCCATCCGTGAAAGTTCGTAAAGAGCAGGGACCTTTAGGAGGTGCTAGTGGGCTATTGCTCCATTGTTGCCACTTGACCTAGTAGTTGCTCTATAGGATTCCCTCCTAAGACCCCTGCTACTTTGAGCAATGTTGACCACTACGTGTCAACTACCCATAGCAGTACATCCCCTTTTATTCGCAAAAGGGATAGGGCTTGATCGGCGTGTTCGTGCCATTTGACAGTCATCATTAGCCCGATCATATTGTTTTGTAAACTCAGTTTGCATGTGTAAATTGTAAATAATCTTAGCAGATCTGAGTCATGTATGTAAATTGCCTAGGTGGACCTAATTTTCTAGTGATAATCTACGTTCCGAAAGGTTTTTTGTCTCACCGATCCATGATCGGCAGGTTATTCCTTCAGCCTAACCCCAAAGCCGGAATGAATTTTGTCATTGAATCTTAAAGGAATCCTAGTGTGTTAATCTGCTAGATTATATTTGGTCGCAAACTGGGGTGGTCTATGAGGGTCTATGTCAATGGGTTTTCCCCATGTAAAATTGTAAAAGTCATGAATGTAAGTGTATTGAGGGTTGAAAAATGTTAATCCCTCATAGTCCTAGTCCTAGGTCCCCGGGTGATTTTTCCAAGGCTAAGTTCGAGGATCCAAAAAGAAAATGAATAAAAAAAAAACACAAAAAATAAACAGAATAAAAATAAAAAATAATAATAAAATAATTAATAATAATAAAAATTTAAAAAAAATAAATAGATAAAATGAATTAAAAATAATAAATAAAAATTGAAAATAAAAGAAAAATAAAATAATATAGTCGAAAATTTCGAGAAAAAAATGCAAGTTTTAATTTTGAATTTATAAAATTTCGACAGATGAGATTAAAAAATATCTTGATCCTCATCGACGGTCGAGATCATTTTGACATGGATCACTCGAACTAGCCATTGCGAATTTTTCCTTTAAATAAGGTGTCAGGGGTGATTTGAGATCGGATTGGATCTGAGAGTCTCGTGCTAAAGAAAGCTCTCTTGTAGTCATTTTTGTGCAATAAAGAAAGACTTTGGGGTTGAAATCTTGCTGGTGTTACTCTTCTAGAAACGTTGTAAGATGTTTTATTTTTCTGCATAATTTTATTTTCAGCTATTGATTTTAGCTTGATGAAGATTGATTCAGGCACAGGTATCTTGTCTGATCTCTGGGGTTTGAATGATAGTTTAGATTCTAAAATATAATGGCAAATATCTCCATTTGATCTGAATTTCACTATTGTTTTCTCCCTCTATGTTAATGGTTGACTTTAAGCTGTGCAGGAAATCTTAGTTTTGATTTTACCGGGAGTTACAGGAAGTCCTTGGCTGAACCAGCCAACTCCCGGATTGCGTTTTCTAAAAGGGCCCAACTAGTTTTAATCTCAGGCTTATCATCTGAATTTTTTTCATGAATGCATGCAGAGTTTTTCTGAAGCATCTCACATTAAATTAAAATTCTGAAAATATTTATGTGGCATAACGAGAAATCTGGCTATTTTAGAGCCTGCAGTTGTGAATATTGTAATTATTTAGTTAGGGTTTTCAGTTTTGTTTCTTGCACATATTATTTTTGGGTGTTCTGTTCTTTTTCATTGCAGGTTACAAGTACAGGCTTTGAGAATTTTTTTTTAGGGTTTCCATTAGGCAATTTGGAGCAGAAAAGATTTAAAATCAGGTTTCTCCACTACAGGTTTACAAACTGCATTGTCATTCTTCACTGCTGCCTGGGGTTTTACTGTTGCAGAAAAATTTTGAATTTTTTTTTTAAGGGATCACAATTTTTACCGTTGCCATACCCTCTGCCACATCTCTCAACTCTCTCACCCAATATCCGTACTTTCAGCTTTTACCCTCATCCGCTGTCTCTAACCTGCAACAAATTCTTCTACTCTTCGATCTCTGTACAGTATAATGCTTGCTCCATGCTGCCAGAAGCCTCCTCTCCGTCCACCTCTACAACTTCAGCAAACCTAAAAAAAATAAAAAATCGCAACTATTCCTGCACTCTATTTTCAATCTATCTGCTGCTCCACGTCATTTCTCTGATTTGTTGTCGCCTCCATCTTCACGCTGCCAGAAATCTGTATGCCATTCGCCCTTTCAAACCTGCAAATTCATCAACACTCCATGCGTGCTCTCTTTGTCGTCTTTCTTTTCTGCTATCCTCTCAACCTGCCATCGAGATACCATCACTGTCGTTCCTGGTACACCTGCGTTGAACCCTCTCCGTCGCGCGTCCTCATCACCTATACGATGCCTCCCCTCGAAAGTTGTCATTTCTGCATTTTCATCTGCTGTCGTCGAAAAAAATTCAGCATACCTGCAAACAGTCACGATTCTCATCTGCTGCAAATAATTATCAGCGATTTTAATAGGTTTGCGTTTTGATTTACGGTTCAGCCTAGGTTAGGGTAATGCATATATTTCTATAGTTTAATTATAGATTTTAGAATTAAAGTTCGCTTTTTTTTTTTTTTTTTTTTTTTTTTTTTTTTTATATTTAGTTTTGGTTTTGGTTTTAATTTTCATTTTGATCCTTAAAACAAAAAAGATAAATAAAAATATTAAAGTTGATTTTCATTGGTTTAGATTTTATTTAAAGTTTTGTTTTGTTTATTTTATAAAATCAAAAAATCTCATAAAAAATAAATCTAAAAGTTAGTTTTTCTTTTAATTCGATTTTCACTTTTGTTTCATATAGATTAGGCGTTAGCTCTTTTTTTTAATTAAATTTTAGTTTAGATTTTCATTTGTTTTTAAATTTAGATCTGAGTTTTATCATTTAAATATTAATTTTCAGTTTGTTCATTTAGATTATATGTATATTAAGCTTAGGATTTTATATGAAAAATAAAAATTTCATAAAAACAAAAAGTTAAAAAGTCCCTTTTTTTATTTCCATTAGAATCTTTGATTTTTTTTTTAAATTCAAAAAAATAAAAAAGTTTAAAAAGGGGTTAGATTTGATTTTTCATTTGTTTTATTTTGATTTTGTTTAGGCTTTAGTTTTAATAAATGAGAAATTTTTACTTTGGTTTGGTTTTGTCAATATCAAAAAATAAAAACATATAAAAAATCTAGAAGTTTGATTTTTGTTTAGTTTTAAATCTTAGTTTTTAGAATTAGATTCTTTAATATATTTTAATTTTCATCTAGTTTAGAATTAGTTTTATTTCATTTAAAAATATTAATAATATATATATATATATATAAAATTTCATAAAAGGCATAAAAAAAATTTCTATTTTAGGTTTTAGATTTGAGTTTTTTCTTTTTTGGAATTTAGATTCTCCCTTTTTTATGTATATATGGTAAAGTGTTAGTTTTAGATCTAGATTTTAATTTTAGATTTTAGTCTTGTTTTATTTTAATCTTAGAATTTTACAAAAAAATATAAAAATATATCAAAAAAGGTTGTTTTCCTGAAATACTTTTTGCGTCACATTTAGTCTTAGCATATTTTGTCACGTTTCCAAATTCTTGGCATATTTCGTTAAAGATAATAGTTTTTCTAATGTGGGATCAATATTTATCATTTTTATGTGGTTAAACGTGCTTAAATGTTCATCTGAAGTCAGCTATGTGAAAGTGGTAACTGGTCAGCATTTAAATTTTATGATCATTTAAAGCATTTAATTTTCTTGAAGTTTAATTGCTGGATCATCGTTAAAGCGCTGTGCATTTGTTGAATATCTGACATCGTTTGGGTTATTTGATGATAACTGATTGTTTAACATGGTTTATACTTCTGCAACATTTAATAAAAAATCATTTAATCAGTGACTCCATAAGGCACTGGTACATTAATTGCTAAATCAATCAAGTGCTAAATTGCCTTGTTCTGTCTCCCAACCCAACTGGTCCACAGTTGGTCTTCATTCATCCCATAGGGTCTACCCCCCTTAGCCGCGAGAGACAGCTTAAACGGAGAGATCGAGGATCAGGGTGACAGCCCCCAGTCTTAGCGTTGTCGTGACAATTCGCGCGACAACATTTTTTGGTGCTGTTGTCGAGGATAGAGTTATTCTGTCCCTGGCATTTCAGCGACATTCATCTTCTCATTTCTCATCATTCTTTCATCTCTCATTTGAGCTGGCAGAGACAACATTGTTTGGCATCATTTGGATCTTATCTTTCATCATATCGGTACCTACTCTTCGGTTCATTTCTTGTCTGGGTGGCAACTCCATTTCTTTTCATTTATTTTTCCCAGACAAAGAAGTCTCTCTCATATCAGCTTGTTTGTTGCTTTTTGGATCCTAGAATTAGATTCATTGTTCAAGTGGCGACTCCACTTCTTTCATCTCTTGATTTTCTTGAGCAGAGATCTCTTTCTATCATCCATTTGGTCCCTCGTTATTCATCATGGATTATTCATTTAAACCATTTCGTTTTACTGATGATCTCCATGATATTCCAGAAGTGGCCATTTCTAAATTACCTTTGTTCTCAAGTGGTGATTCAGTCGCTGTTAAAAGGCATCTAGGCTTATTTACTTGTATAATGATCATATATTGTAGACCCCCTTAGTATAATCATGAAGATGTCAAAATGCGTCTTTTTGTCCTTTCTTTAGAGGGTGATGCTTTGAATTGGTTTAACAATTGTCCTAAGGATTCTTTCACTTATTTACAAGACATTGTCAATGCTTTTAAAGATAGATATGGTAATCCAAATAGCTCGTCTTGTGCCCCTAAAATTGTGCAACAAAATGAAAGCGATGTTATGAAAGGTTCAGCTGTCAGTGAAAGATTCGAAGACAATTCTTCATCTCAGAATGTGCCATCCCCCTGTACCATTGCAGATCAAATCCATGATACTGGAAAAGCAAGGAAAAATGACAATGAAAGGAAGATCAAAGGCAAATTATACAAGAACTAATGCTGTTGATAAAAAATATGGAGATCAATCAAACTAATTATGCCAATGATGTGAGAACTTTATGCACCCACGTGGAAAAACGTAATAGGGAGATGGAGATCATGCAAAATAAACATACTAAGGAAATTGAGGCCATGAAGATTAATCATGACACAGAAATTAGTTTTATGCAAAGCAAGTTGTTAGGCTTAGAGGAAAATATGACGACCATGAAAGCTAATCATGATAGGGGAAATAATTCTATGCAAAACAAGTTATTAACTATGGATGAAGAAATGACTATCATGACGTTCGATCATAATAATCAATTAGCTACCATGCAAGAAAATCATAAGGAAGAGATAAACTCTATGCAGCATTACTTGATGACCATAAAGGAAAAGAACGATAAAGTAATAAAAGATATGGAAGATGACCATGCCAAGGAAATCAGTGCTATAAAGGTTGAACACTCTAGTCAGATAGATGCCATTAAAATACAGGTTTAGAAATTTCAACAATGGTCAGAGGATGAAAGAAACCAGAGAACGTCAATAAATCAGGAGCCTCCTTATCTGTTACAACAAGCTCCATCTTATTATGAGGTCCTTTGTTCCATTGAAAAGTGAATAATTAAATGTGACCTGGATAAAAGGGAAATTAATAATAAGGTTGATGCTCACATGGTTAATCCACCAGTAATTGAATATTAAGTTATAACTCATGGCACCTGTGAGATTGATCCATCATCCTTGACAGGGCAGATGCAGAATGAAGAAAGACATGTCACACATATCTTACATACTTCATCTGAGAGCTTTGAAGCAGAAAGTTCCACGTCATCAGTGATACAGCCTGCCACGAAGAAAAAGCGCAAGAGAAATAAAATGAGAAGAAGATTTGATGCATCAGATGGCCGCGAACAGCGTGATTTTCAGATAGGGAAAAGTCCTACCATACGCAAAATTGGACATGGCACATCCGACAAGCAGCTGACAGATTTGCCTGAAAGCAGGCAAATGCTCAGTATACACTATATTGAACACATATGATGCCATGGGGCATCCTCTGTATTTCTAACCCTACTCCTTGTTTTTTTAGCATTTTCATTTCTGTTTTAGGATTAGATTTACTTTTCTAGATAGTTAATAAATGAAGAGCTTATATCTTTCATGTGCTTAATGTTATATGATGATTCTTTGGACGGACGCTACTTATATTTTGTTGTGTGTTGCATGGATGCAGATTCTGGATTCTCACATTCCTATAATTCAACAACGTGTCCCAAGTAGAGCCACATGTTGACCACTACGTGTCAACTACCCATAGTAGTACATGCCCTTCTCTTCGCAAAAGGGATGGCGCTTGATCGACGTGTTCGTGCCATTTGACAGTCATCATCATCCCGATCATATTGTTTTGTAAACTCAGTTTGCATGTGTAAATTGTAAATAATCTTCGCAGATCTAAGTCATGTATGTAAATTGCCTAAGTGGACCTAATTTTCTAGTGATAATCTACGTTCTGGAAGGTTTTTTGTCTCACCGATCCATGATCGACAGAGTTTTCTTTCAGCCTGACCCCAAAGCCGGAATGAATTTTGTCATTAGAATCTTAGAGGAATCCTAGTGTGTTAATCTGCTAGATTATATTTGGTCGCAGAACTAGGTGGTCTATGAAGGTCTATGTCAAATGGGTTTTCCCCCTTGAGATGTTAAATTGTAAAAATCATGATGTAAAGTGTCTTGAGCGTTAGAAAATGTTTTAATCCCCTCATAGGTCCTAAGTCCTAGGTCCTAGGTGATTTTTCCAAAGGCTAAGTTCGAGGATAAAAAAAACAACAAAATAAATATATAAATAATAATATTATATAATATATTATATATATATATATATATATATAATAATATATATTATATAAAAAAATTAAAAAATAATAATAAAAAATAATATAAATATAATAATAAATAAAAATAATAAAATGATAAAAAATAATAAATAAATAAAATTTGAAAAATAGAATAAAATAATAAAATAAGTCGAAATTTTGAGAAAACAAATGCAAAGTTTTAATTTTTAATTTAATAAAATTTCGACAGATGAGATTAAAAGATATTTTGATCCTCATCGACGGTCGAGATCATTTTGACATGGATCACTCGAACTAGCCATTGAGAATTTTTTCTTTAAATAAGGTGTCAGGGGTCATTTGAGATCAAATTGGATCTGAGAGTCTGGTGCTAAAGAAAGCTCTCTTGTAGTCATTTTTGTGCAGTAAAGAAAGACTTTGGGGTTGAAATCTTGCTGGTGTTACTCTTTTAGAAACGTTGTAAGATGTTTTATTTTTCTGCATAATTTTATTTTCAGCTATTGATTTTAGCTTGATGAAGATTGATTCAGGCACATGTATCTTGTCTGATCTCTGGGGTTTGAATGATAGTTTAGATTCTAAAATATCATGGCAGGTATCTCCATTTGATCTGAATTTCACTATTGTTTTCTCCCTCTATGTTAATGGTTAACTTTAAGCTGTGCAGGAAATCTTAGTTTTGAGTTTACCAAGAGTTAGGGGAAGTTCTCGGCTGAACCAGCCAACTCCCGGATTGCGTTTTCTAAAAGGGGCCAACCATTTTTAATCCCGGGCTTATCATCTGAATCTTTTTTATGAATGCATGCAGGGTTTTTCTGAAGCATCTCACATTAAATTAAAATTCTGAAAATATTTATGTGGCATAACGAGAAATCTGGCTATTTTAGAGCCTACAGTTGTGAATATTGTAATTATTTAGTTAGGGTTTTCAGTTTCGTTTCTTGCACATATTATTTTTGGGTTTTTTGTTCTTTGTCATTGCAGGTTACAGGTACAGTGTTTGAGAATTTTCTTTAGGGTTTCCATTAGGCAATTTGAAGCAGAAAAGATTTAAAATCAGGTTTCTCCACTGCGGGTTTACAAACTGCATTGTCATTCTTCACTGCTGCCTGGGGTTTTACTGCAACAAAAAAATTTTGAATTTTTTTTTTAAGGGATCACAATTTTTACCATTGCCATACCCTCTCCCACATCTCTCAACTCTCTCACCCACTATCCGTACTCTCAGCTTTTACCCTCATCCTCTGTCCCTAACCTGCAACGAATTTTTCTGCTCTTCGATCTCTGCGCAGTACAATGCTTGCTCCATCCTGCCAGAAGCCTACTCTCTGTCCACCTCTAGAGCGTCAGCAAACCTAAAAAAATAAAAATAAAAAATCGCAACTATTCCTGCACTCTATTTTCAATCGATCTGCTGCTCCACGTCATTTCTCTAATTTTTTGTCACCTCCATCTTCACGCTGCCAGAAATCTGTATGCCATTCGCCCTTTCAAACCTGCAAATTCATCAACACTCCACGCGTGCTCTCTTTGTCGTCTTTCTTTTCTGCTATCCTCTCAACCTGCCATCGAGCTACCATCATTGTCGTTCCCGGTACACCTGTGTTGAACCCTCTCCGTCGTGCGTCCTCATCACCTATACGCTGTCTCACCTCAAATGTTGTCATTTCTGCATTTTCATTTGTAGTCGTCGAAAAAAATTCAGCATACCTACAAACAGTCACGATTTTCATCTGCTGCAAATAATTATCAGCGATTTTAATAGATTTGCGTTTTGATTTATGGTTCAGCCTAAGTTAGGGTAATGCATATATTTCTATAGTTAATTTTAGATTTTAGAATTAAAGTTTGTTTTTT
>APFE030724263.1:817-16029 GCA_000404065.3 Pinus taeda
CAAAGGTAAGTTTTCCCACATGAAATAAACTTTTCTCTACATAAAATTCCGTGAACTTTTCTCCACATGAAATAAACTTTTATAAACTTTTCTCTGCATAAATTCCGTGAACTTTTCTCCTGCGTACTTCTTAATTCTCATCATATTGAGAGCCATGCCATGGGTGTTGCCATCAAGTACAACATCTGTAACATATAACCATACCAGAAACATAATGCCAACACCTAGTCTGCTTCTTTAGCTTCTTTTGATGGGCTTAAAAAGCAATACCCAAAGGTGGCATAATTCCTTGTCCTTTTCCTCAAAATTCATTGTATCCTATTCCCTATCCTATTGTTGTAATAAACTGCAGAAAGTAAACTCTAGTATGTTCAAATTGAAGTGCTGCTATCTTTAACAAAGTGGCTTAAAATAATGCTTCAGCATTCGGCCATTGACTGGTCCATCATCTGCCTCTATACCATCCAGGCTTTTCAAAAAATAGGTGTTGTTTCCTTGTATAGTCTGAATGATAAATGGTCCTTTCCATAAGAAATCAAATTTTCCATGTTTTCCCCTATCTTCTCTTCTAGAATCCCACTTTAAAACTTTATCCCCAATGAACAAATCCTCTGCTTTGGTTATTTTATCAAATATATTTTTAAGCTTTTCTTGTAGAACTTAAGCTCTGTGATAGAGCTCCTCTCTTGTTTGTTGTAAGTGAATAGTTTGATTGATCCTTCTCTGAATATCATTAGGTTCTGCTTGTATCTCTTGTAGCAACTTTATCACTCGGATTCCCAAAGAAAAAGGGAATACTGCCTCCATTCCATAAACCAATTGATAGGGACTGGTCCCAATAGATCTCTTAGTGGTCAATCTGTCTGCCCATAGTGCATTTACAAGCTTTTTATGCCAATTTTTCTTGTTCTCCTCCAAGACTTTCTTAATGATGTTGATCAAGCTCTTGTTGGAGGATTTAGCTAGGCCATTACCTTGAGGGTAATAGGCTGTAGAATGGCCCAAGGTAATGTGGTATTTATGACATAAATTAATCATTCTCTTAGATTTAAAGGCAGTAGCATTGTCTGTAATAATTTTCTTCGGGCAGCCAAACCTAGACAAGATGTTGGTCTCAAGGAATTGCATGATTACTGAGTCATTGGCTTGTCTACAAGGGATGGCCTCTATCCACTTAGTAAAATAGTCTGTAGCAGTCAAAATCCATTTGTGCTGGCCAGAGGATGAAGGGTGGATTTCCCCAATGAAGTCTAAACCCCATTGTTGAAATGGTTTTTCTGTGGAAATGGGCTTGAGGGGTAGAGGCAACAAATTTTTCTTGCCTTCAAAGATTTGGCACTTGTGGCAAGAAGTTACATATTTTTTCACATCAGCAAATACGGTGGGCCAATAAAATCCAGCCCTTAGGATTTTATCAGCAATTGATTTCCAATACAAATGTCCACCACAATCCCCTGCATGAAATTCTTCAAGTACTTTGTCAGTTTCTTCTTTGATTAGACAATTTAATAAAACGCCTTCATGGTTTTTCCAAAAGAGAGAATGATCTAAAATGCATAATTTGGAAGCTTTCATTTTCAAAAATCTTTTCTTAGTTCTGGATAATCCTGGAGGAGCTTGCAGGTTTAATAATACAAAAGATATGTCAGCATACCAAGGTGATTGTAAAAAGGCTTGATTGATATGTGGAGTCACCATCTCCTACTCATTATCTAGTTGATTTATGTCAAGGGCTTGAAAGTTAGTTTCAGTCATGAGTTTAGCTAGTCCTTGTCCTTTTATCAGTTTTGTTGGTTTAATTTCAATGTCATATTCCAGTATGGTAGCTATCCATTTGCCCCTTTTGCCTTCAATTCCTTCTTGGGTCAGGATGTCTTTAACAACAGTGTTGGGCACATAAGAAATCACATGGGAGTACAAGATGTAAAATCTAAAGTCCTTGATGGCCTTTACAAGGGCATATGCTTGTTTCTCCATGATTTGATATTTGAGTGGAGCATCTCTAAGGGCTTTTTTGAAGAAGGCTATGGGTTTTTCACATCTCTGGTCATCTTTTCGAAGCAAGACAACAACAATTGTATGTTCTGATGCAAGTGAGAATATGATAAAGTCCTTGTCAAAATTGGGGCTTGTGAGGACTGGTGTTTGAGTCAAAGCTTTTTTTATTTCTTCAAAGGCTTGCTTAGTTTCTATTGTCCACTTAACCTTGGAGTCTTTTTTGAGCATGTTATTCAGCAATCTTATTAGCTCAGCCAGATTTGGTATGAATCTTCTTAGAAAATTAATCTTCCCTAAAAAGGCTTGTAGTTATTTAATGTTTCTAGGGTGGGGGACTTGTAAGATAGCTTTTTATTCTGTCCAGATCAATCCTAATGCCTTCTTTAGAGATGATATGGCCCAATAATTTTCCTTCTTCTAGGCCAAACAATGATTTCTTTGGATTTAGTGATATACCATATTTTCTGCAAATTAAGAATACTTGCCTGAGATGATCTAGGTGATCTTGATCTGATTTGGAAAAAGTTGTAAGGTCATCTAGATAAATGACTAAAAAGTCATGGATCTCTTTAGCAAAAGCAATATCCATGGCTCTTTGAAAAGTTGCTCCTGCATTCTTGAGTCCAAAAGGAATTTTCACATATTTGAATGTTCCCCAAGGGGTTGTGAAAGCAGTTCTATCTTGGTCATCAGGGTGCATTAGGATTTGATTGAAGCCTGAGAATCCATCTAACAGTGATATCCTTGAAGCACCCGCTACCCTTTGCAGAATGTGATCCATTTTGGGTAAAGGGTAATTGTCCTTTAAAGAGACTTTGTTCAAATTTCTCAAATCAACACATAGCCTTACCTCCCCTGTCTTCTTTCTAGTGGGCACTAAATTTGAAACCCATTCTGAGAATTTGATTGGAGCTATAATTCCAACTTCATACATTCTCTTAACTTCTTTCTCAATCAAAGGGAGCAGCACATGGTTGACCCTCCTAAGCTTCTGTTTGAAAGGTTTTTGGTTTTCTTTGAGGGGTAAGGTGTGTTGGATGACTGCAGTGTCATAAGATTTTAGGTCCTCATAACTCCATGCAAAGACATCTTCAAATTATTTGAATAGTTCAATATACTTAAGTTTTTGGTCAGGAGGCAGAGCTTTGGACAATTTTATCATTTTGGGATTTTCTGCAGTTCCTAAATTACAATCCTCAACTTGTGTGTTTAATGGCAACATTTTAGGTTTCCTAGAGATGTCATTTGAGTCAAAATGTCCTCTAAAGGAGTGAGGCCCGTAGGTAGTAAATTATCCTTCAGCTCAATGACTTCACACACTGCTGCAATTGCATCCTCACCTTCTTTTTCATGAAGTTCCTGTAAGTCTGTTTTAGTGAACTTGGTGGGATGTAGAATTTGGTTCGTTGTTTCAGCAGAGATATGTGTTTTAATTTTGTCTATTTGATTGCTTTCCTCTATAGTGTTGGTATCCATTTTTGTGCTTGAGAACTCTTCCTTCAAAGTCAGGAAATTGTTGATTTGTGTGTCATTTTCAAACACCTGCCAGTTTTTGACATTATCTAGTACAACAGGTCTATGTCTTATTTCAGCAGTGAATCGGTGATTGAGCTTAAATGGAAATTTGCAAGTGCTTGCAAAGGTTGCTAGACTATGGGCATGCAGATTTTGATTCCTTGGAATCTTGGTCAATTGGGATTCAAGAAAGGTGTTGAGAATTTCCATTGTAGCAGCTCTATATGACCTCAGCCTAAGATCATTTGTAATGAAGTCACCCTTTATTTGTTGAATGATGAGGTCAGAGTCTCCCAAAATTGATATTCAAGCTGCACCTAAGTTTTTTATCACTTTGAGCCCTAAGAGGAGGGCTTCATATTCGGCCATGTTGTTAGTGCACTTGAAATTCAATCTAAATGCATGTCCCTCAGCGTGGTCATCCTTCATATTGTGTATCCAAACCCCTGCCCCTGCTCCTAGCTTATTAACAAATCCATCAAATTCTAGATACCATAAGTTTTCTTGATTTGAACTGGTATTAAGAGATTTTTCAATTTTCTCAGCAGGCATGGTTGGATTTTTAGTCTCATGGGATTCCTCATGTGTGACTGTTAATTTGGTGTTTTCCAAGACTTCTTGAATCTGAACTGTGGATTCCTTGTCTAGGAATTCATCTCGACTTAAAGCCACAATTTTAACATCAGTTTGGGTTTGAATCTTAGTGTTGTATAAGATAAAAGAGTCCATGTCTGAATGCATAGAATAAATGGGAAAGTTTTGGGGTTTTTCTTGACTACTTACCACATACTTCATCAAAGTTTCTCGGTATAGCCCTTTGGGCTGGCCGAAGACTGAGATAGTGGCATAAGACATGTCTAGTTGTAAATATCCTTGTAGCTGGGCACCCCAGGATCTAGATAAGAGCATTCCATACTTGGGTGGAATATCATCTACCACCACATCCATGAGAATTGTCTTGGCTGGATATTGGACTAATGACACACATAGATCCTTGATTAAGCCTAGACACCGGACCTGATTGGAATCAAAGGAAAATAGGTCCTTATATGGCCTTGTGATATCTAGTTCCAACTTTTCCATAACAGATTTTGGCATTAGATTATGGGAAGCTCCTAAATCAAACATTGCATTGTGAAGCACCTTGTCATGAATGTTTAAACTCACATAAAAAGGAGGGACACCTACATCTACTGTTTTACCATTTGCTTCAGGGCCAAATATAAGTTCTAGTTGATCATCAAGGATGTTCACTGAATCTTTTTTTTCTGAAATTTGTAGTGATCTGCTAATTTTTTCTCTAAAAAATTTATGCCTAGCCAATTCAGATAATGGGATCGATACTTTTCACTTACTTATTTCAGCCTCCATATTAAAGGGTTTTTCTGTTTGTATTTTGACATTTTGGGCAGCAAGGTTGTGTTTTTCAACTAGGTTTTCAACAACTGCCTCTTTTACTGGAATTTTATGATGAACCGGAGTTACTTGCTCACCATCTTCCAAAGGTTCTTCTACAATTTATCTGAATGGAGAAACCGTTGTAAGGTGCTGTTTTGATTTATCTTTGTCTGAAACATCTTCAACTATTGGACTATTTGGATTGGGAGTTGATTTAGGGATGATTGGTATATGAGAGTCCTTGAGTTTAGTTTTGGTAGGTTGCTTGATTTTCTTTTGGTTGGGATCATCGGGGATGTCTATTCTCCTACTTGTCAAGTTGTATTGCTTGTGGACTTCATACACAGTTGTTTCATACCCTTGCTTAAAATCAGCGGATTCCCCTGATTTCATTTGACACTGACTAAGAGTATGAGCCTCTTGGTCTTCTTGAGTTACGAAAATTGGTTGGACACTATTGAGACCCATTAGGTTAATGTGGGGGTCCTCTGTTGGTTCACTAGATGTGGAAACTTCTGCATAGTTTTCTTGGAAGGGGGGCCTTATGTTTTGGTCTGGACCAACTTTTCCTACATTGGGGTTTTGATTTTTTTCTAAAGTTTGGATTTATTGCATTGTTGTTTGGTTGGATTTCCCATGAAGATTTCCTCTCAATAGTTTCCACTCTATCTCCCAGCTTGTCCGTGCCTTTAATGATTGCATCAAGTTTCTGTTAAAAGGCAGAGGGTTCCTCTTTGACTGTTGTTCTTCTTTCAGTCCTAGCTCTATTTCGTTTAGAAATCAGATTGGCTTCAACACTCACAGCTATGCTCCGCATATCTTCAAGGCTAGGAGGAGCTCTCTCCTTGAGCTGGTAAGCCATGTCTGAGTCAAATCCATCAGGGAATTTTATCAATGCTAAGTTTGGTGGTGGTCTAAGATTTATTGGAATAGCAAGGTAGGTATTGTTGAATCTGGCACAATAATATTGCACACTCTCTCGTGGGCCTCTTTTCAAGTTCTCTGTTAAGATGTGTAAAGGGTCTTTTTTCTTTTCCCACCTGTTTAGGAAAGTATGATAAAGGGCATCTGGATTAGCTATTGTGTTTGCAGGAAGTGACCTAAACCATGTCCTTACATCACCAGTTAAGCTCTGGACAAAAAATTTAGTCCTGACATCATCATCATCATCAATCTCATAGTTTTCAAAATAGTCTGTCATCCTCTTGGTATGTTGTTGAGCAGTGTAAGTGCCAGTACCATCAAAATAGGTAATTTTTCCTTGGTAATCATGTGGCATAGCCCCTGGATTGGCACGCATCTGCAGGGGATCATATCTATTTGCCATATTAGCAGGGAAAAGTGGGACAACTGGAAGCACAGGGATAGCAGCTGAAATAAGTGTTGTGGATGGATGGGTGGAAAGGAGATTTTGGAGTGATAAAGGTGAAATGGAAGAAGCTACAACAATAGGAAGAAGGGCTTGAGATTTTGCTGTAGTAGGTTTAATTTGAATGGGTTTCTTCCGAGGTGTTTGAAGATTTGAATCAACAGAACTCTCTTGATTTTCTGGTTTCCTAAGGCTCCTAGCAATTAGATTTGGATTGTCAAAAATAGCTGGAGGATTTGGGTCTGGGTTTGACCTTGTGTACCAAGTTTTCTTCTTTGGAGCCAGCTTCTAAAGTATATTTTGGGTATTTTCTGGGAATATTTGGAGAATACAAGTTTTGACAATATCTTTGAAGGAAGCTCCTGAAATGTAAGAGGAATTGAGATTTCCTTTAGGTAGGTTTGAAACAAGGATGGCCAAACAAATCTTTTCAACAGCTGTTTAAAATCTAAATCTAAACTGGAGTTAGAACTAAGTAGCTTTCATTTACTCTTGTGATTGCATAGCAAAGACAGTTTCAAAGGCTGCCTGGCTAGCTTCAGGCTCCATCTGAAGCTTTAGAGATTAGACAGTAGTAACAAACATTCATTCAAACCCTAGTGGAGTCGCCAATGATGTTATCACTCAGTTTGTTCCCCAAAACTTGTGAGAAAAGGGAATACGGCCGAGGTAACCACTAACCAATCTTTTAGATGCAATTTCTAGCCAAACTGCACCCAGAGAGGGCTCTCTCTTTATAATTTAACTTTGTTTTTTGAAGTTTTTATGCTAGTTACGATCTGCAGAGTTTTGTTTTAAGTTTGTTTGGATGGTGATTTTAAGTAGAGCTATGATGCAAGTTTGAAAGAGCCTATTCCATTGGGCAATGGAGTCTATGAAGATGCACTGTTGAGTTTGTTTCTATGATGATGAGGCAATACTACAGAGCAAGATAATCAATTTTGGAACAATATTGAAAGTTAGAAATTGATGGGATGTAATCCAGGGGGTAAAGGGCAGTCAAGAATCCTTTATCATGGTGGCAGAGGGAAGGTGCATGAATATTTTCAAGGAGCAATGAAGAATTCCTTGGCAATTTTCAAAGTGGAAGAATTAGTGGAAACATAAGCTTCTAAGAATTTATGTTTATGCTAGTTCTGAAGAAAACATAAATAACAACAGGAATTGAACACAAAGTGTATTTAAACAAGTTCTGGGCTATTCGTTTTCCCTGTTGTTAAGATTATGAAACACATATGAAATTTGCAAACATAGAAAACACAAAAACACAGTTTAGAATAACTTATTGAGCCAAAGGAAGACATAGGAATTCTGTAGCAGAGCCCAAAATCATCAAATCCAAATTCAGAAGGTCCAACAGCAATGCATTTCAACAGCCTTTGTATTAAGAAATATCAGAGTTACAACGCAGTCCAGGAGGAGAATCACCAACCCCGAATACATTCCTTGGGGGGGTATTTATACAAAAAGAGAGTTACAAAATATCTTATGGATAAGATATGAAGTAATAACTTCCTTCAGCTACTCTGTCAAAGAAATAAATGCGGAAATAAAGGTAGGAGTTATTATGGCTGTGCTGGCTGCTTTAACTGACAAGATATTTTAGATTTTTCAACCCAGGAATTCGGTTGGTAGTTGTGTCTTTAATTTGCATTCATACATTGTTATCCTGATTCTTTTACCTGCTCTTGATTTAGCTTTAATGTGTCATGATCCTCACTTGACCTCCTTCCTTCATATCTGCCACATGTCTTGCTATTTGACCCAGTGTACATAGGCAGAAAGATCCAAATTACCTAGGTAAAACTTCCAGCATACTCTGCCACCATTGTTCTGTAGGCAACTGATGTCTTTGTAGTTTTACAAGTGTTTCATCAGCCTCAGTATACCTGCAAAAGCTAGGCTTGAATTCAAAAAGATGATTTATTTCATGTTCTATATAAAACAAATTTTCCAATTTTTCATATAAACTCTGTCTGGAAGGAGGTCCTATGTATTCTGAAGTGCTGGATGATGCAGTGATCTGATTTGTTACATACATGTTTACCCTGTCAGCATACTATTGATGTGATAACAATTTTTGATTACTTGTTAGTAAACTAGGTAGACCCTTATGATGTAATATTGTGAATTTATCTATGAAGGCATTAATGTCCATCTACATCTCTTGGCACTCCTTTCCAAAGTCTGTACAAAATTTCTCATTGTCAGCACCTTCTTCACTGTCAAAATGGTTCCTATCCTGTCCGAGATCACCAAAGCTGCTAGCTGTTCTTTAGTATGGGTATTCAAAAAATGGATCAACCTATTGGCCTGCTCAGGAATATTTCCCAATGATGCCTTGGCCCTTTGAATTTTCTCTTGTGCCCTTCCTATCAATTCAATTTGTTTGAATTGATAGCCATTGGTTAGTAATGGAATGGCCAATCTTGGTCCACAAAATCATTTTAATGTCCGCCAAAGGTTTATGCAAGGTGAGATCCTTTTCCAATGATTTCACCTTGTTCTCTAGGGCCTTCACCTCTCTGGTCTTCTCTGCCACTGTTATTTTTGACTTGTCATAGCTCACCTCTAGCTTGGCTAGTCTTTCTTTTGCCTCCTTGAGCTCTGACATTTGAGCTTCTACCTCTTTCATTGCCTTCATCATTTCTTCCATCCTCATGCTGGTCTCTAGCTTTGTTGTTGCTTCTGCTGTAGCATCTGTAGTTGTTGTACCTGTTGTTGATGCTGGCTCAGTGGGAGGGATTGTTGCTGTGTCTGTGGGGGGAGCATAGACAATTGTTGGAGCTGTTTCAGGTGGCTGGGAGGTCGACTCTCCCTGCTTAGCTTGCAATGATTTCTCCAACTCTTGCTTTTTCTGCATTAGCCTTTGATTCATTCTCATCAAAAAAACCATTACATCCTCTTCTGCTTTTTCTTGTGCTAGTTTTGTTGTTTGTGGATGCATGGTGATAGGCAGCTTCAATTGCTTTCTAAGGGCAGCAATATCTTCCTCCTTATTCTTTATCAATGCTTTGATGCCCTTGGCATCCTTGGGATCATGTCCCAACTCAATAATTATTTCTTCCAGAGTCTTTATTCTGTTGTCTTTGGCTAGAGAAGAGATCTTCTCCAAATCCAATTGAGCAGATGTATTACTCAATGATTCTTTTAATTGGTGGGCCAGCATTGCCTTGTCTGCCAATGTAGCATAGACCATTTCACCCGTTTGTTTGTGCAATTCTATTTGGTCCATTAGGTATATATCTTTGGCAAGGACCTCTAGATTGGTCCTTATGTAGTCAGCTGTAGACTGTGGTTGCTGAACCTTGGGCTTGAAATGACTTAAGATCATTTTCTCCTCCTTGATGTCATAAGCTACCATTAATCTATGCTGTTTGGAGGGTGTCATCTTGAGAAATTGATCATACAACTAAATTCTTAATGACTCATTTTGAGCCTTAATCTCCATAAATGATTGTTTGATATCTGATCATTTCTTGGCTTGTGACCTTGAGGAGGAGACTTCCATTCCATGCTGCCTCTCCACTTCTTGTCTGTGAGAGCTAGCAGAAGTCTGTTGGCTGATGGCCCTCTCTCCTCTTGTGCTTGTAGTGATTTCTTCCATAATGTCCTCTTCAGGAGGATTTAACCTTTTCCTTTTGGCCTCTTGCTGTTTTGTTGACCCACTTGCAAGTGTGATCTCTTCACGGTCTCTTTTCTTACTTCTCTCCTCAGGAAGAGGAGTCTGCAGTGCTGGTACTTCTGGTGCTTGTGCCTGTAGTGAAGGGGCTTTCCCTTGATTGTGTTCTTTTGAGGTAGTTGGTTGTTCTTCCATTGTTTCTTGCTCTGCAACTACTAACTCCTTTCCCTTTGTTGTCCCCGTTGTTGGTGTAGTCCTTTCCTGGGAAACTTGTTGTGAAGTTGTAGCAATTGATGAGCTTTCCCCGGTTTGCTGTGGTATTTTGAATGATACCTACCCAAAAGAATCTAAGTCAAGATTTTTTTCCAAATTTTTCATAATTTGTTCCATTTTCTCTTCCTCAGTAAACTCTTCAACTAGTGTGCCCTCCACCCACTCATCTTGGTTGGCAAACTTTTCTATGTCAGGGATGCTACAATGTTCATCGGGTGCCAGCCTATATTTTACCCTTCTTAAATTGAGAAAGCCACATGGGTCATAGGGTACCCACCAAAAGCTTCTCTTGAGTCTGAGTGTTTAACCCAATATTTCATCAACATCCTTCCATCCCTCTTTCTTGTTCATAACATAGCGGCCTAACTGGTCTCTGAGTTTCAATCGGGCCTTTTTCTTTGTGCTATGGAAGTGACTCAGATCTGAATTGATGAATTTCCTGAAATATTCCAAGGCAAACAGTCTCATTGGCACATATCTAGGTAGCCTGTAGGGGCATAGCTCACAGCCATATATCCTCAGAATAGTGTGATTCTGGTAAAAGTACCAGTCACCTATTTTATAGTTTTTGCAGAGTTGTAGTATCTTTTGCATATCATATGTCAATCTAGGAGGAGGAGTTCTCATCAGAAGAGAAGAGACTGGGTACACAAACAAATCAATAAACTCACAATAAGAGTGTTAGAGTCAGTCTGGTCATTCCTCCGACAGAGATCAAAACTCTTGATGCATTTCATTTTTAGGTGTCCCGCTCCATTCACCCAACTGCATTCCGCTAGGGGCATGCCATAATCTGACGGAGAAGGTCATGCTAGTCTTTCCCCCTCATGTCTGGCTCCTGCTGGCTTAGGTCTTTTGTCAAAAATAACCAAAGTCCATGAAAGTCAAGGTCTGGTCCTTTAATGGAAAAAAGTCATTTCGATCATTAGGTCTAGGGATTAATCAATTTGGTCTTCAATCATGTCCAGTAACGCCATGCAGGCTAGAGTGAGGCCCTTATAGAGTTATGATTCAGAGAGTTTCATCGTAATGGTGATAGACTTCGACTGTTCTTCAAAACTCTGTTTTGAAGAATAGTCAAATAGTGTCATTTGTGACAAAATTTTCAAAAACGTCGTCAGTTGATTTCTTCAGGTGCAGGTGTGGTTTCCGTGGCCAAATGTCCTGTTGTGCAATCCCTGCAAAGAGTGCCGAAAATTTCATCATTTGAGCTAAAATTTCTAAGGGAAAGTGAAAATCAGTGTGTTTTAAAGTCAGTGAAAAAGGGTCAAAACATAACATTAGGAAAATGGGTTTTTGGAGAAGCAAAAATTTAACCCATCACTTCCAAGTCTTTATATACAAGCTTCCACCAAAATCAGAGGTTGTTGGTACCATTCCATGACCTCCTTTTTCCTCCCAAAACATGTCATTTGCCTACCTCTTTTCATCATATATCTCTCAGATCCCTTAAAAATTGATTTAGGAGTTTTATGTTAACGAATTAGGAATTTTTGGCAAAATGGCTAAAGGAAGTTCCAACATCCTGTAATTGGTTTATTGTTTGACATGTGGCATGACAGCTAGGCTAGAGCGAAGGGTAGGGATGAAAAGCAGAATGTCCAAGCATGGACGAATACCTATCCCATAGCAGAATCGACCCTCCTACATGCGCGGTCAACAAAGGTCAAACTATGGCATGTTGGCGACAAAGGCAGCAACAACACACATTCTAAATTGATTTAGTTTTGTTTCCTTTTTGAAATTAGTTTAGGATAGAAACATTTTCAAAAATCACGACATGGTAAAAGCGGCAATAGCCTTCTCATGAATGTACATTCGTTTTCGAGGGTTGTAGAACCATATGTAAACACAGTTCTCAGTCAGTTGTTTTATTATCATTATCATTGTTTCGAAAACAGAGTTTTTGAATTTAATATTAAGGACATCGTTGCAGTCACAATCTCTTGCGCTGATTTGATAATTGCATGATCACAGTCCAGTATACCTCTGGAACGCGGACGGGCCCTGCATTAACGTGGTATACTGTGGTTTTCTTTCATTTACAGCTTAGGGTATTAAATATGCGCAGTGATTAGAATTGATTTATGTTTATGATATGCGTATGATTTATGCTTGTGATCGTGCTTGAATAGATCATCACTGAGATCGTGAACCGTATCCTGCAAGGGATTCGATCCCTGGTTGTCTTGTAAAGCAATGTCATGAACTCTTATGCTTACGATTTCCATATATTTTTATCTTGTATGAATGTTAATGAATACTGAGTAATTGCTAAATAGGGGTTTTATGCATGATGTCTCTATAAGGGGATTAAAATCTTGGTTTACAGTGATACACAACGTTTTAGTTTGATAAATGAATTTAATCTTGGTTTATAGTAATACACAACGTTTTAGTTTGATAATGAATTGAATGACAGCGTTGTAACTAGGTAGATTAGACTTAGCTAGTGATCCTTTATGTCTATATACTTTATACGCATGCCTATAAGTCTATGCACCCTGGTCGATAATAAATATATCCTAGTCTAGCACCCTAGATAGGACACTATAGAGGCATTGTGCAAATCAAGTTCATTGGGAGACATTGCAAAGTGATCAGGAGTGCATTGTGCGTGTTTGGAGCAAGTTTGGAGGTAGTTCTCAGGGTGCGACACATATACATAGGGGTGCAACGCACACAGAGGGCATGACGCACACAGAGCCACCGCTCAGTTCAGTTTTTCAATGGGCATGGCGCACACCCAGGGCACGACGCATATACATAGGGGCACGATGCACACAGAGGGCGCGGCGCACACAGAGCCACCGCTCAGTTCAATTTTTCAACGGGCGCAGCGCACACCCAAGGCGCAGCACACTGGGTTTTGCGTGTGGCGAACTGGGTTTTGCGCGTGGAGCACACCCACAAAAGGCCAAAACAGTGCCAAATCACTTCAAATTTTTTGTGAAGCCCATCAAATTGACAGCTAGGCTCTATGACATGACTTGTTCATCAAAGTTTATAAATGATATGGTGGTTTATGGCTATGTTTGAATGCAACAAAACTCATAAGACCAACCACTCAAAAAACATCAAAACCATGGTGGCTAGGGTTGCATAGTTGTGGTATTGAGGCCAAGGTTCCATTTGCACCCACCATTTTTCCCTCACCTACCATTTTTCCATATCCTCCCTTTCTCATTTTTCCTATTATCCCTACCCTAAAACACTACCAAACCCTATTCCCTTTCCCCTCTTATTTGTCAACATAAAACCCCAAAACCCTACCCTATCAAATACCCAAACCCCCTATATATCCCTAAACCAACTTCTCCCCATAACCCCTATTCCTATCACATGAATCCCCTCCAATACTCCCTTTTTCATTGTTCCCCTTGGTGACAGATATCACAGGCGCCCAGCTTCAACACATCATCAAGGGGAACCTAGTATAATTCACACACAGTCAAGGCATCACACACTCTATGAGTATGATATGGAGAACACAAGGGATCACCTCGAAGAGAAGCTCCCAGGAACATCACAAGAGTGGCAAACATGTTAGGGATGAGCCCACTACCCTCACTGAATTACAAGCATGCCCTCTTGCCATGTCATGTTTCTAGCACCTAGCATGTTTTGAATTTTGTCAAAGGGTGGCTAATATTAGCGTTCATCATGAGTTGGCCCGTCTTTTTGTGCTTCACCTACATGGAGGTCAGTCTATCTTGTTCGGGGTCACCTTCACATTGACACCTGAAACTATCTCAGTGGCAATAGGCATACCAAATGTTGGAGAATAGTGGCATAAGAAGAAGAAGGTGGATAGGCAACACTATGAGCCTTACATAAAGGCCAGCTTCTTGAGTCAAATCACAAGAGTCTTCCCATTCATATATTTGAAAAATAAGTATGCTCCACTCATGAAATTGATCATGAAGTACTTCAGCTATGAGGGGAGGTTCTCTCGACTATATGCCTATCACATCAAGTTGCTCATGCACTTCACCAAGGTGAGGATGATGACCCTCCCATAGGATGAACACCTTCATGCAGCATAAGACCCCTCAGCAACAGCTTAACAATGTTTGCCACTTTTCTCTTATCCGGATTTTGGTGGATCATCAGTTGGGATTGTCGGGCATTGCTTGGGAGGACTTTATCTCCCGTGACCTCTTTAGCACTTCACAGGTACTATCAGAGGCTAAGCATGAGATAGGTGGTCCTTCTCATCAGTATGAGCACCATGAGACCACGACTATGCCAATATTTGTGACATATCAGAGAGGCAGTAGGCACTTGTTTGTAGCAGCAAAGCGAGTGTTATCTCCACCCAGGGTGGAAGGGGCCTCTCTTCCGGCATCGACTACACAGGTATAGGAGAAGGGAAAGAAGCCCATGCATGATGACGGGCCATCAGGTGAACAGGAGACCGATTTCATCCTCATTCAGGATGATGATGCAGAGGTGGAGAATGCCTGACTCAGGATGAGCATTCAGGAGCAGAACACGGAGATCCAAGACTTGTCACTCAATGTGGAGAGGGCCAAATGGATCATCAAGTATTTGGAGTAGAGAAACAAGTAGCTTGAGGACCATCATGAGATCATGGAGCTACAAAGCATCCGTGAGAATCGACAAGCTGCCCAGCAAAGGAAGATTGAGCTCACTACTTTGGAGCAAGAGATCAACAATGACCGTGAGTCCTGGCTAAATCATATCAACATACACCTTGAGAGGCTACTGGAGAAGGCCGACAGAGACAAAACCATATTGAGGAGGATGGTTCAAGGATAATTTTAGGGGTGAATGTTCGCCCTTTGGTGAAATTAAGGGGTTTTAAATTTTTAGTGGGCGAATATTTTGTATCATAGTACATTTTTACAAATCACCTCAAATAGCCCACCTTATTTTAAGGGAAATGGTAAAAAAGTAAATTTAACCCTTGAAATTAGGAGTTACAACCTTCCATTCGCCCATTTTCAAGAATAGGTTTTATTGAAGTGAATCCATTCGCCCATTTTCAAGAATAGGTTTTATTTAAGTGAATCC
>APFE030724274.1:0-13111 GCA_000404065.3 Pinus taeda
ACAGAAGAGTCATGATAATTATCGATTCCACGAGTCTTTCATCCTTTCATCCAATAGTTAATATGGGATTCGAAATATGACAGAAAAGGCATGTTGATTATCGATTTCAACAAAAATAGCCGAAGGTCATTTGAGCGTTCCAGTGTAAATCTAGAGCATGTCATGTCAGTGTTTATCTCAAAATACTATTTTCCATACTTCTTTATCTTCGCCAGACTCGATCCCAAATGTCTTTTATTGCCAACTTTATTCTACCAAGGTGGGTGAAGATATTGGAGTAGTCGTTAGCAATTCTTTTATAGCCAACTTTCTTATTCTGCCAAGGAGGATGAAGATATTGGAGTAGTTGTTAGCAGTGGTATCCAGCGTCTTGTTCTTTGGAGTTGGCTCTTGGGTGACATTGTAGCTCAGCTTTGGTGAGAAGGTTATTGGAGTTGACAACTTGGGGTCAAATGCAGTTATTCCGTTAGTGTCCACCAAACATAATCCGTTCTAAGGAGGTTGTTTTTAGTCCATAATACATGCTTTAAGAAAAACTAAAACGTTAAGGAGGTGCTTTTTGCAATCCGCTTTAATGGATATTTATGCGGTGAAGTTCTTGTAAGTTGTTTATTTTGATTTTAATTGCTGAATGAGTTTTCCTCTTGTTTCTTATTCGCAACTCTCTTCTCTTTTCTGTCGTGTCTGCAGATTGGTTTCTCGAAGAAGGCGAACTTAATATTCCTTTTCATTTTGCTGCAAAAGCTCATTCCTCCTTTCTATTTATTCATTCACTCTTTTTTGCATCATCCTTCCAATGACTATGTTTTTGCCATAAGCTCAATTGCCATCTTGGGTCATATGCTATATGCCTGCTATACTTCCTGCGTCGAGATCATCCCCTTTCATTGTTCCATATCTTCTCTTTGAAAACACAATGTCTATAACAAAATTCAATCCCATGATCTCTGGGCCCTTTCAACTTGGCAGTGCTTGTGAATGGGTGGTGACAAAAAAGTTGGGCAGATCATCTGAAGCTGATTTAGTTTCTTTTATGGAGAAGGAATCATGTCCTCAATTAGAATACCCAAAGTATCATCGGGTTGCTTCAGAATCAGCCCTTGATGTACTCAACAAATTGAGCGAACAACAACAGAAACAACCCCAACAACAGAAACAACCCTTTAAAAGGAAAGCCAATCGGCTTTATTAGAAAGAGTTGGCTTTAGCTTAGCCAATCGGCTTTATTAGAAAATTTGTCTTTATCTTTTCTTATTTTAACCTCTGCAAAGAGATTATTGTCTCCTCAAGGAATTCATTTTTACTTTTCACTGTTTGAAGGGATTTCTTTCCTCCTTGTTGGCCTTGATTTGGTTGGGGAGCAGGTTAGTTGAGTACTGCAAGCATGAAGCTTGGGAAAACTCTTTGCAAATTGCCTTTCCTTGTAATGTTCTTTGACACTAACTGGAGACCTCATTTTAGGCCAAGATTCAAGCCAGCACAACTTCGAATAAATATCGTTGCAGGCCTAGTAATTTCAGGTTATGGTTTTGCAGATGTATTAAGAAGTTAAGATATGAATATAGCACTTGATCATGCTGGGTAATATAGTGCTGATGGGCTCCTGAAAAGTGCTCAAGTTTAAGCCATCACCCTTTTGGGGAGTCAGAGTAACAAATATTTCACCAAATATTTGTATCTTTATTATGAAAGCAGCAGCCTTGTCATTCCAACGTCCAAGTGTCACATTTTCATGTATGATTTATGCTTACGAGAAATGATTGTGTGGCAAGATAATAATATTGTGGCGTGTATTTATGACTATGAATCACAATGGGACTCTATTGTCGAGAATTGTTAATGCCCGTAGATTGTTGCCTACGCATGACTGATGTATCTTAGATTTCAGTGATCCAGCATAATTCTTTCTTGTCTTCATTATTCTTGTGGTTCTTGGTCAATATTTTTTATTGGAAACATTTTTTTATTTAGTGTGAGCCTGCTTAAGAGAGGTTTAGGGTTTATTGTCTACATTACGAAGTTCTTTTGGCCTATTTGGCAGATACATGTTGGCTTATTTATTCCTAAACATCAGAAGATGTATTCCATAATTGTATATCCAATTACACAAATGAGACAAACCAGAAAATTTGTTGATCTCTCTTTTGTGTAACCACCCTAACTTTTCCCCTTGATTATATTTGATTACCTTTGTGTGTTAATGTTCCTCTACTCATCCAAATTGAAATTTTAATACAGATTAAAATTATAATACAAATTTGTCCAATTAGCATATCAACATCAATAATTTCAGATTGAAAAGTCTGATACAAATTTGTGCAATTAGCATATCAACAACAATAACTTCAATAGCAATGTTTCATGATTAGCTTCTTAACATGGCTTCCTAATGTGTCTTGAATGGGATCCTTAAAGTTTCAAGTTTCAAATACAAATAGCACGGTCGACAACGGAAGTTAGTGATTTCTTGTAGGCTGCCAAGTATTTTCGGAGTTTATAAAGTATTTTAGCTTGTTAACATCACTTCCTAATGTGTCTTGAATGGGATCCTTGAAGTTTCATGTTTCAAATAAAAATCATTTTTAAGTTTCATTTTTCAAATAAAAATATTTTTAAGTTTCATGTCTCAAATAGAAATAGCACAGCCGACAACTAAGTATTTTAGCTTGTTAACATCACTTCCTAATGTGTCTTGAATGGGATGCTTGAAGTTTCATGTTTCAAATAGAAATCCTTCAAGTTTCATGTTTCAAATAGAAATAACACAGCCGACAACTGAAGTTAGTGATTTCTTGTAGGCTACCAAGTATTTTCGGAGTTTATAAGTATTTTATCTTGTTAACATCACTTTCTAATGTGTCTTGAATGGGACAACTGACAACTGAAGTTAGTGATTTCTTGTAGGCTACCGATTATTTTCGGAGTTTATAAGTATTTTAGCTTGTTAACATCACTTTCTAATGTGTCTTGAATGGGACAGCCGGCAACTGAAGTTAGTGATTTCTTGTAGGCTGCCAAGTATTTTCGGAGTTTATAAGTATTTTAGCTTGTTAACATCACTTCCTAATGTGTCTTAAATGGGATCCTTGAAGTTTCATGTTTCAAATAGAAATAGCACAGCCGACAACTAAAGTTAGTGATTTCTTGTAGGCTACCAATTATTTTCGGGATTTATAAGTATTTAAGTTCACTTGTCTTATTTATCTATTAGAATAGATATAACTTTTTGGTATTTGTCATCTTGCTTCCTTAAACTAAAGCCTTTAAGGTTTTGTAGGCTATTAAGTATTTTCGGGTTTTATAAGCATCTTTTGATTTAGCTTTAGAATAGATAGGAGACTTTAAGGTTCTTTAGGCTGCTAAGTATTTTCAGGGATTATAAGCACATACAAGTTCACTTCTTTTGATTTAGCTTTAGAATAGATAGGACTTGTTAGTATTTGCCATAGCTTAAACGATAATTTAATTTAATAGGTTTACTCGTGTATATTCCTAGATATTAATGTAACTAAATGTTTGGAATTATATATAGAAACTTAAACTGAGTATGTTGTTGTGTTGCAAGAGCATAACCATTTGAAGTATGTTTGGAATTATATATAGAAACTTAAACTGAGTGTGTTGTTGCGTTGCAAGGGCATAACCATTTGAAGTATGTTTGGAATTATATATAGAAACTTAAACTGAGTATGTTGTTGCATTGCAAAGGCATAACCATTTGAAGTAAATTGACTATTGAATCTGTAATGTAATTGAATGTTTGGAATTATATATAGAAACTTAAACTAAGTAATGTTGTTGCATTGCAAGGGCATAACCATTTGAAGTAATTTGTCTATTGAAGTTGACATGACTATTGGTGTTGACATAGCTTTAATAAATTTGTCTATTGAAGCTTACATGACTATTGATGTTGACATAGCTTTAATAGTTCTGTTAAACATTCCTCATTTTTAGGAAGCAAATCAAACCATAATATGTCACTGAAATTAGTTCTAATTGCTTTGGTTATGATAATGATTTTCTGTTTTTTTTAGAAACAAAAAAATATTATGGAACTTACTTTCGTTGCTCGTTAGCGTAAACATTGCTGGTTTTTTAAGAACAATTGTCAGTGTAATGAGTTAAGAATTAACCATTGTCGACACAATGAGGTAATTGTCGGTGTAATGAGTTAAGAATGAACAATTGTCGGCACAATGAGGTAATGTCTTTTTTATAATGGATGCAATTTACAATCAAAGCAACGCATTCCCATTGCGCCAATGTCTGTTATAATGGATGCAATTTACAGTGCATTTCCTGTGCATTTCTCTGTTATATATTCTACTATTTCTATGTTCTATATAAGTTCCGTACAGTAATAAGAAGTGTTCTGATATTCATTGATTTGAAGTTAATTGCAGTTACAATCTGCGTTTAGTGATAACAAGTGTTTGAAACACACTGATAACAAGTGTTTTAATATTCGCTGAAGCACAATGATAAAAATGTGTTTTGATATTCACTGCTTTTGTAGTTACAACTTTGTAATTACAATCTGTGCTGAAGTACACTGATAATAAGTGTTTTGATATTGGTGTCTATTAAGCCTTTTGTTGTTCATTATTTACTTCACGCTATTTACCTCACACTAACTCTCACACTATTTACCTCACACTAACTCTTTAGAGTGCTTAGAAATATTAAGTTTTTTTGTTAATAACTATTTATATGAACTTTAGAAATATTAAAAATTTTGTTAATCACTATTTACATGAACTTTGGAACGTCATAAGATGGTCATTGACATCATTAATATTTGATACTAGAAATATAAGACATCATTGACATCATTAAAAAACAATTTTGATCATCATTATGGACATGGTCATAAATATTAGAAATATAAGACATCATTGACATCATTAAAAAACAATTTTGAGCATCATAATGAACATGGTCATAATGAACATGGTCTGTAAGATGTAATTTCACACTTTAAAATGTATACTGAATCAATGTTTTCCTTGGTTCAGATGAAGTGTTACTAAGATCAATATTTATGAATCAATGTTTTCCTTCGTTCAGATAAATGTTACTAAGATCAATATTTAATCTTGCACTGAAGATTAATATTTAATGTTGCAATTACTTTTATCTTGAAATAGAGTTACTTTATTGGAGGTCTCTCATGATTTAATGATATATGATTTTCAATTGTAAACGTAATTGATGATTCAAGGTTGTAAATAGAAGAAAATAGTTATTTTTCCACGGGTCACATGTTCTTTTAACATCACATTATGTATGTAAAATTAATGCTTATTTTTATGGGGCATTTGAACATGTGTTACACTTTGATGACAATTTATGATTCATGGTTTGTATAATCTATTTTCAAAGAGCTATTTTGCCATTGGACACATATTCCTTTAACATCACATTATATATTTTTAACATTACATTATGTGTGTTGAATTGATGCTTAAGTTTTATGGGGCATTTGAATATGTGCTACATTTGGGTTTATATTTGGTGAAATTTTCTCAAAGGCATTCAAAACAATGAAAAGATCAATACACAAATATAACTTAGTAGTGAATTAAGAGAATAGCTAAACTTCCATTCAACCTAGTGCTCCAACTCAAAACTATAAGTATGAAAAATGTGTTGAGACCAAAGAAACATCTTTACGAAGAAAGAAATTGATGTGTCCCAAAAAGACACGACTTGTCAAGCTGCTTCTCTACAAACTATTCCCCAAGAGTTGTTGTTGGACCTATCCATCACCCAGGGAGCGTATCGTAGCTACTTGATGGAAACAAGTATATTAGTTAGTAGTCATTTGCTTTACGTCTCCCCAACGAGATGTATTGATCCAAATTGATGGATACGTCTCCCCCACGAGATGTATTAATCCAGATTGATGGATTGCAATTTATGATTCATGGTTTTGTAAGCACCATTTTTATCATTTTTTGAGAAAAAATATATAATAAGTTTGCTTATATAAAGTTAATGTCATTTAAGCTTGTCATTAATTGCAATTTTGATCTACTATTTGCACACTTGAACTTGTGTTTTACAATGATAGTAAGTAGTGTCCAATTGTCTGGCATGAACTCATGTTTTGCAATGATAGTAAGTAGTGTCCAATTGTCTATGTCCTCATCAAGCTAAGTTAGAGAGCCTACTCTCCTTAACAACTAAGTTTCAACAAAGGATAAATGCTATTTATGAAATGAGGTAAGGGAAAAAAATTCTCATGGCTTTTAGAAAATTAGTTTCAATGAAACAAAAAAAACTCCTCAAAAAAGAGAGTTTTATCTTAAATTGAATAAAAAAGAACTCTAGGGATAGGGATTGTAGGTGGGATTAATGAAGAACGCTCACCTGCCAACTCATTGATAAAGAGAACTAAGTAGAAAAATATCAATGCCAGCTAATTAGCTAAATGCATGACACATAAAATGGAGGAAAATTAAGATAGCTAATTTAAAGGTAGCCCACTCACCTCTGTCTTTATTTAACTCAATTGAATGTGTTTTAGGTTTTAAATTTAATTTTTTTCTTAAAGTTTATACATAATTATATTCAAAGATAAAATTAATGAATGAAAAAAACAATTAAAAGATCAACAACATAACCTAAACCTAGATGATACATATGTTTTTCATGCTTCTTGATTGCTGCGAAGTCATGTACTTAATTTTGATTGGAAAAATGATACATGATACATGTGTTTTTCATGCTTCTTGATTGCTACAAAGTCATGTACTTAATTTTGGTTGGAAAAATGATACATATCCTCTTGTAACTTGAGTCATTTCTTTAAGTTTAAGAACCAATTGAGACATTTTTCATGCTCTTGATTTCATGCTAATTGATCGCTACAAGGTCATGTACTTAATTTTGGTTGAAATAATTATACATTGTTTTTTACTCGACGCATAGCTTTAAGTTTAAGAACCAATCCTCATCTTTATTGTTTTCACAAATTATATTAGTTTCCTACCAAACATCGACAGGTACCAATTTTAAAAAGATTTCCATTTATCAATATGAAATGTTTAAGAATAAATCCACCAATAATTGAGAAAAAAGAAAAGGCCAAATATGTTAGCAATTCATAGGATTAGTGAAATATCATTAAATCTATTTTCTAATACATTTTACAATTCACTTTAAAATCTCCTCTTTATTTATAATTTATAATGATAATTCACTTTAAAATATGTTTGTTCTTAATAATAAATATCCCATCAAATATTCCATCAGCTTTGTAGCGGGCTATATGGGATTGCAGAAAGCTCAAAACTGGATAAATAAGACGGAGAGTAACGATCCATTGTTTCCACACTACCCCTACCTACTCTCAATGATAGGCTAACCTATCCCAGTTCGTGGGTGTTTATTTCATTTATAAAGCAAGCTTCCATTCAACAATAATCCATTCAAAGAGATGTGCTCCATAGCAGTAAAGGATAACATCTTTTATTAATGCACAGACTCGGAATTTTAACCTATATGCAGCACCGGTAAAGTGTATCTGCGTGAGAAGCTTTTATCACTCAGGTTGTTCCCTTTGACACCCAAGGGAATACGGCCGAGGTAACCACTAACCAATCTTTGGGCTACAGGTCCTAGCCTACCTACAGTCAGAGAGGGCTCTCTCTTTCTAATTTGGCTCTGTTTGAGGGATGATGTTAGGATAGATATGATGCACATGGGTTTTGTTTTTGTTTGGGTGGAAGGAGGATGCTTTCAAGAAGAGAGGTACTGCATAGTGTGATAAGTTCAATCCATTGGGCATGGAGTCATGGAGTAGGACTGTTGATGCGTTTTCTTGGTCACAAGAGGACTATGGAGCAAGATAGCTATCCATAAAACAACATTAAAACTTGAATAGAGGTGGGTTGAAGGCTAAGGAATGAAAGGCAATTAAGAATCTTTCATTATGCTTAACAGAGGGAAGGTGAATGAGCTCTATCTAGGAGCAGTTAAGAATTCCTAAATAACTGTCATACACGAGTGAATCAGGGGGAATATGAGCCAGAAGGAATTCATATTCATAGCCAATTCAGAGGAAAACATAAAGAAGCCACAGAAACTGAGCATAGAGTGCAGCCAAGCAAATTCTAAGCTAATCATTTTTTCTACAGCTTAGATGGTAATACATGGGTGATATTAGCATGTATTAATGGAAAACAGAGGTAAGAAACACTTATTGAGTTATGAATCAACACGAGAATTCCACAGTCACCCTTCAACCATTAAACACAGCAAACAGTCCATTCTCCAAGCTTGTAAGTAGTCTTTGATTATACAAAATATCAGATATACAGTGCGAGTCTCTCTTGGAGTGGAATAGGCAACCAACCGACCAAACCCCTTATTACATTACAGAGGGTTGTATAAATAAAGAAAATATCTAAAAAATATCTACAAATCAGATCTCAGGAAATATCTATGGTAATAACTGTTGACCTAACTTCTCCTGTAAGTGACATAAAAATATCTATCAAATGCTGCGCTGGGGGCAGCTGTATCAAAAATGAAGCTATGTGGCATCCTTTGGTGGCTCTGTTGTCCAATCTGCAATCACTGTGCTTTGGTTTCTGCAACGCTGCCCTTTGGTGGTTTTAAGTGCATAAATCTGATCTGATATGGCTTTAATGGCTTTAATTCCTGCTCTGATACTCTTTAATCTTCAATGTGATCCTTGTTATGCTCTGCTTCGGCCTTACCTGCCCACTGATATGCTTTTCACCTACTCTAATACTCTTTTTCTGCTAAAATCACCCTTTTTTGTCTTTTTCGAGCAAAAAGGGCCGCATGCAAACCTGTTGGACTGAGGCCTTTTCCATTTCGGCCTAATTTACTTAGCGATGTGCGATTAGCGCTAAGCGCTAATCGCGCATCGAAAACTGCCTCAGAATTTGATTCCGGGCCTCCTAAGATGTGTCTTCGCCCTTGCGCGCCCTTTTTGGCGGGTGATGTCGACATTGTACGGCGGTGACGTCAGCATGGTGATGTGGCAGTACGGCGGGGTGATGATGTGGCAGTACGGTGGCAGTGATGTGGCATAGGACATGGTGGCAGGAGGCCGACACAGGCTGATGACGTGGTGAAGACGTGGTAGGGTGATGTCATTCGGAGGAGGCGGTATCCGGTTTGCGTCAGACCGCTTTTGGTACAGGAGTCGTATGCGTCAGGGGCAGCCCGACGCAATGGGAGGCAGACAGCTGTCCCGGGGTATGACGGTGAAACCGTCAACCATCGGGTGCTATCGTCCTGATATGTAGGGGTGCCAGATATGTATGAGGGCCGTCAGATCTGGGAGAGCCGATCCGACGGCGGGCGGGAGGGTAAAATAATCGGGGCTTAGTGGATCAGCGCGCCCGATAAACATTGATTTTTTGTGGCCGCGGGTGGGTTTAGACATTAGGTTAAGGGTTAATGGGTCAGGGTTTAGGTTAATTATTAATCAAATATTAATAATTTCCAAGAATGAAATGCGCGAAGGGTGGTTTGAACATAGTTATTTATTTAACAGGGTGTTAAATAAATCCTAAGGGTAATGGATGCGGAGGGGCTAACAATGGGTCCCAAATGGACCTAAGGTTTCCCGACTTTTAGTACTTGGCTATAGTTGCCATGGGGAGGAATATTTAGTATTGTTTGGGGTTTTTATATAGTTTCAGGTAGAATAGGGGTAGGGGAATGATTTAGGGAGCTATACAATAGGGTTAGATGTTAATATGAGGTCTTTGGAATGAAAAGGAATGGATGTATGCTAAGTTTATAGAACGGAAACTTAAGCATAGGAAAATGAAATGGATTGTAGAAAGATTAAGTTTTACACAAGAAATGTGGCTTCTTTTCACTAAGTCAACTCAGATGTCAACTTGGTTTTTGATGAAAATGGGGTGAGGCTGGACTTTTTGGGCAAATCCCAAGGTCCTCAAAGGGATGTTAGTGAGTGATTTGGGAAATAAGAAGAAGGGGGAGTTAGAGATGCCTCGCTTGAAGTCCTTCACATGGAAAATAGCCTCTCCAAATTGCGATCTGAATAGATATGACACTTGACAATATGAAATGGATCACAAGCCATGGTTCTGCAACAACACAACTACTTACCCGGCCTACTTACCTAGCATTTTTTCTTCTTTTGGTTTCAGTGCACTTGAACTAGCAACCCAATTTTTCATTCTTTTCTTCTTACTGTCCTCCTATCTACAGCTTTACTTATTTCATCCAAGGGCTCAGATTAGGCTATTGAGCACCCTTTCTTCTCTACCTATCTAAGAATCTGCCAAGATTAAGTTGTTTGGACAGATAATGATTTCTCTATATTCTACAACAGGAAATTGAAACCTAGGGAGACCAAGGTTAAGTTGTTTGGACCTCCCTTTGACTGAAGATTCTTAAAAAATGGATTAACTCATCAAAATTAGAATACAGCAAGGGCACTTAGACTAGCACACTCTCATGGCATCCTTTTTTGGCCTCAGTAGCAAATATGGAACATTGCAGCATGCAAAGTATGACATATTTGGCATGTAGAAATGTCGATTATGAAAGATGAACACCTGCTATGAGCAGGAGGCTAACAGTGGCTCCACTTGGGGATGGCTTTCCCTTGCGAAAAGTCAAGAACAGCAGGTCAGAATGCCTTAATCTTTGGTTGTTGATGTACTCTGAAAACTTCCTTTGCTGGTCGCTTTATTTATGAACATGACAACAGACTTGAAGAGCTTAGGGCCTTCACTTCGGGCTTCAACTACAGCAACCTTACTATCCAAACAGAAAGTTGAAATCCTACCTACCTACTCTAATCAACACTTACTTTGTTGTTAGGTAAAATCAAATAGCTAGTGTAGCCATTTAAGCATTACAAACAACGGTGAGCTTTGCTGCTTATGCTTGCTGGTGGTAACAATGGAGATCTTGCCATCAGATATAACTTTGTTAACTTTTGAGAAGATCATAAAACTGTTGACCTTCTTTGCTGAAACAAGAAACTGTACAAAAGGGTCTTGCAACATATATACACAATTGCTGGGTTGTATTGAAAAGTTATACAAAAGTTTGGGATCACTATCATGCCTTGGAAACTGGATATCATCAACATTTTGATATTGAGGCACACAGCCTGCTAATGGAGAAGAGCATTTCTTTACTTCATCATACACCCTATCAGCACATGAATCACCTAAAATATGGACTGATATTTGCAATTTATCACAAACAGGCTCATATGACCCTTGATTGATCTGTGCAAGCTGCTCTTTTTCTTCTTTGAAAAACTCAGTTGGCTGAAAACAAAGAGGCAGGGGATCCACTTGGATTACTTGGTCATGAACAGCTACTTTCGAATCTTGCTCAATCTGATATTCGATGGCTCCTTGGGGCTGCAAAACTAGAGGCAACATATTTTGAACAATGGATTGGGCTTCCTCCAGATGATCGATATCAAATCTTGTTGATGTCTATTTATTAACTGTATGATGGTTCTCCTTAACACATTGAAAAGAATCAATATAGAAAGGTAAAGTTCCTTTACTGAAATCAAAATTTCCTGCGCTTTCCCCCTTCACTTCATAGCTGAGATGGATATGTTGATCACTGATTTGAGGCTGCTGATCCTAAACTGTGCTTTCTGCCAAAATAGGCTCTAACTCTTCTGCAAAGATGATTTGGTCATTAGGCTCATAATCATCATCATACTCATCGTATTTTGGCAAGCAGTTGAAAGAATAAAAGTTGTTATATTCATATAGTATATCAGGAGACTGCTCTATCATGTATGGCTATATGAATATGTCATCTATCTTGTGGCAGGTTTGTTCATGAATATCACTACTTTCCTCTTGCAAAACAGATGTGTTCTGGTGCTCTAAGCATTCAACTTTCATTGTAATCATTCCCTCTTACTTTTGTAACAAACCATGAAGTCTTTCTTCTTGCTCTGCTTTGCGTTGTTCCTCTCTTATCTTTAGATTTGCCTCCACTTCCACGGGTATCTTTCTCTTAAATGAAACTCAATTTCTACATCAAAAGCTCTTGGATAATGCAATAGGGCTAAATCAGGGGGCGGTCTAATATTCAAAGGCATAGAATGATAAACTTGATTGAATCGATCAAAAAATTGTTGAACAGATTCATTTGGATGTCTTTCTAACTGATTATATTCTTCAATGAGAAAAAGGGGACTAAGTTTGATCATCCATCTATCAAGGAAGAGCTTGGAAAAGTGCTAAATATTAGAGATGCTAGCCTCAGGCAATGCTTTAAACCAAGTCCTAACTTCACTCTACAAAGAAAGGGCAAATAGCCTAATACTAACATCCTTGTCCTCCACTTCAAATATATTAAGATAGTCTTCAAAGGCTTGGATATGCTTTTGTGCGGTAATACCATTCTCTCCATCAAATCTTGGGAGATACTCAGGATGATTTTTGGGCAAAGGATTAAGCACGGAAGGCAAAACAAGAGGCTTATATCTGTCAGGAACCTTACAAGGGACGAGATTATGTACAGGAATTGGCTGAATGGGCTCAATATGAACGAGGATAGAATGATTGGCTTTGACATTTGTTTCCTCCTTGGTTGTATGATGATTTTCAGTAGCATTTAAAGGTTGTTGTTTTAATGTACAAGGATGCTTTTCAACAATATTTTCAAAAGGCCAATCATAAAGATCAAATTTAAAATCGTTTTTAAAATACAATATAGACAACAAAATTTTATGGAAGAGAAAGAACATGACCTCTTGGATAGTAATCCAGGTCAAAAGCCTGATATGCTCATATATTTCTCTTGGGTTCATTTTTCCAGTGGAGTCTGTATTATGAGGATTTATGTGGAGTCGCCAGGTGGATAAATAGATTAACTTTGAAGGGCTTGATCTCTGTCCACCTCACAGATCAGAGGAAAATATGTAAATGAACAACAAAATATTTTGATATTTTGTGAGTTTTTTTTATTTTTTGGTATTTTTCAAAACAAGTTTAAGAATTATTCAAAAGGCAAACTGATCAAAAATGGGGATTTTAAAGTAATGAACAGATGATTGGGGTTGTCCCCAGTGGAGTCGCCATTTATTTTATCACTCAGGTTGTTCCCT